>JAJJMA010113673.1:0-13517 GCA_023529015.1 Papaver nudicaule | reverse complement strand
CGGGATTCCAGGCCCTGTAATTGGATATAACACAGAGGCATTTTGTTTTTGTACCTTGCTAGCTCTAGTACAACCTGAACATTCAAAGCAATAGTCAAAATTTGTACTCGAAAGCTAAAGAAGTGCATAACATAAATATACAAAGAATCTCTCTGCATAACATTTTGGAAAACAAGTTTACAAGATGGAAACTCCTTCAACCATTAAAACACACAAGCATAATGCAAGTTTACAAGATGGAAACTATATACTGACAACATTCATTCACAAACTTATTTAGTCAATCATTCATTCATTTTTATGCTACGAAACATGCCCAAATACAACAACTGATTCGAAATTTACAAAAATCACAAGTATAGAATAAATGCAAGCATAGAATCAAACATTTATCAGTACAAAAAAATCAGTAACAAATGAAATAAAATTAGTATCAAATCAAAATCAAATATTACTAAATCAAAATTAAAAATCACAACTATTTTAAATATGAAAACTAATTAACAAAGACGAATTACCAAAATCAACAAAACCCTGACAAAATCTAGATCCAACAAAATATAAAGTAATTCAAACTCATTTTCTATGATTTTACCTTAGATCTACTCTTCTATTTTGAGATCAGTTAGCAATGGCAGCTGACGACAAAATCTAACTAATTTAAACACAAAATCGTTGTTTACCTTTTTTTCGGATCTTCAAAATATTGTTGTTGAAGACGACGGTAAATTGATTGTAAATTCTAGTTTTTTGGGTTATTAATTTCGTGTTTTGATTTTCATCGTTTAGATTGATAATCTGAATCGTTGTAATAGTATCAACAACTTGCTTTTGGTTTGATTTGTACGACCTTTTTTTGAAAAATTTTAGATCTGATTTTTGGGTAGTAGTTTTTGGTGGGGGAGACTCGGAGAGGGAAAGAAAGAGAGAGAAAGATGAAATGAAAATAACAGTTGGAGTGAGTGGTTCTGGGTAACAAAGTTATTAAATAAGGGGTAGTTTCGTAATCTAATATTTCGGGAATCAACCTTCTAGAAGCCGGGGGATAAATATAAAGTTTGGTAAGGATATATATGAAGGGATCCGTTTCTAGGGATATTTAATTAATGAACCCAAATAGAAATACAGTAATTACTTGTCCGTTTATCAATAAAGAATTTAAATTTCCATAGATGCCCTTCAGTTAAAAACAAATCTTCTATCTTTCGGTCTCTTCTTTATCTCTCCGTCTCCCTTCATCTTCTCCATCTTCTCTTCCTGACTCAACGCAAAATCTGATCGATAAAATAGATCAATCAAAAAGATTATGCTGGGGGCTAATTAAAAAAATAAATTAATTGTCTACTAGATATGATTGTATACTTAAGAAATCCAATTAAAGAAAAAAAACAATTAGATCTAATTACTTGACAGTGCTGATGCTAACTCAAAATAATGGATTTACATACCGGGAAAAAAGATCTTGTGATGAGACAATCAACTTTCACTTTCAATAAGAGCAACACATTCAAAAAACACTTAATTACAATTGTGCCCTTTCGTAGAACTTCAAGCTATGCTGCTTGATTGATAGTTGAGACAATTACATGTACTTTCTAAAGCCGCATTCAACACCATGCTTGATTGATTGACAGAAAATTTAAAGACTACATCAAACAGATTTTACATTTAATTTCGTTTCTCATAGTTGAACGTCTCTTTAATCGATTCGGATCTTGTTACTAACTATTTTTCCATCTTCAAATTCCAGAGAAATCTCAACCAAACAAACATATGATTGATTTATAACTTCTTGTCAGATTTTGATGGCTACCCAAAGTTCTAAATCAAAGGAAATAATAGAATCAGACTCAAATTTTTAAGATTGTCAAGAACGACATTAATTGATTTGAGAAGATGGGACTTATCCCCCCACCTGAGAAATTAAGAAACGTTGATTGTGTTCCTTAAAAAATTAAAGAAATCAAGGAAATATCATAAGAGATGATATGTTCTTCTTCTTGATTATGTTTCTTTGAAGATTGAAATGTGTTGAAAAGGGAAATTAAAATCTGAGAAATCAAGAAAATCTCGGATTTCAATTAGACAGCAATATAAAAGGAACAATATTTAATAGTGAGAGAAACTGGATAGAGAAATTTTCTCTGATTTAAGGGCAACGATGGCAAATTACTATTTACCTTATTAAAAATATTCATTAAAATAAAGATTCCTGAATACTATATAAAAGGTGGGATATTAAATGCTTGTAAACCTATGCATAGATGCACATTTTAACAAAGGGGTTGACTAAGATAGAGAATGCATTTGTTTGTCATCAATGTTCATAAATTCAGAACAATCCCAAATCGAGATCAACCCACCACTTGCTAATCTTGAAAGTAAATAAGACCAACTGAAATCATTATGAGAAAACGGCAACAGTATTCGACTGTAGCAGCCTAATCCGTTTGATGTGCTACTGTTTCGAAAATGTAACTCCATGTCTGTTCCGATTTGTTGGCCGATCTGGTTAGTGATTTTACTGTTACAACTCGAATTTAACCAGACCAACTAACCCTAGCTAACTCCTCTAGTTTACCCGTTATTTAGAAACCCGTAAACCCACCCGAATTACTAACTCTACTTCTCTTCTTTCTTCTTCTTCTCTTCTTCTCTTCTTCTTCTTCTTCTAACCCAACAATAACTCCTCTTCTTCTTCTGTTACAACTGAGGTTTCAAATTTAGTGATTTGTTAGATCTGTTTTTGTTTTCGTTAAAGGTTAAAGATCTGAGGTTATTAACTTATTAGGGTTTGTATTGTGTAGGGGATACGTTGGAATACACAGACATGGATTTAGAGATTTTCTTTTAAAGCCGGAATTACTTAGAGCTATTGTTGATTCTGGAACCTGAAATTGCAACCTGAAAAATAAACCAAAGAATCAGCATTTATACATCTCGAATAATCAAGATTAGAAATTTATTGTAGTTCAGCAAATTTAGAGATCCGGGGTGTAAGTAAGAAAATAATACCATGCCAGTAGCAGTGGAAACACCATAAATCAAGCAAGTATTCTTAACCCATGATTTCTTATTAAGAATTCCATAGAGATTAGCCATACAGAGAGGCCATTGAAGAAGAAGTTCAACCCAAACAAGTCCGACGAAGAAATGGGGTTTCTCAGAAATCAAATAATCATTGTTTTCTTGAGCGTAATTTGATTTCAAATCAATAAGGAGTTTAGGGAAGAATTCAATAGGCAAAATTGTTTGCCCATCGAATAATGGAGCTACAATTGTAATGAATAGAAAATAAATGAAGAGTAATCCGTTGGTTAGCTTCTGCAAAAACATCTTCTTTTTCTCCAGTATGAAAATCTCTATCTAATCTCTGTGGTGGTGTGATGGATGTGCTCTTGTATTGTAAAGGCAAGTTTTTTTTCTCGATTCTTTTTGGTTTCCCACTTGTACTTCAACAGCAGAAATTGGTTTCTTGGAAGGTAATTGTCAAAATTGGGTTTTTTGTTTTACAATTTGAGCTTAATTTTGAGAACCCTTTACTTAGAATTGTATGTTTAACCATTATCTAGTACAAAGTTTGTATTTTTTGAGAACCCTTTACTTAGAATTGCAGCTCCATCGATGAAGATGTTACTTCATTGATTTTTTTAAACTAATAAGACACATAAATTGTTTGTAGGGTGTTAACTGAATGGCTATGTTCTTGTGTTGCAGACATTTTTAAGTTTCAACTGCAGTGTCCATTGGTTAAAGCTGCGTAAACCAGTGTACGTGTATGAATATTCAGTATGCTGTTTATCTTACGCGGCTGCTTGAATTTACATGGTTAGGGATACAATGGAGACAAGGAAAACCTGGGAAAGTGTGAGCAGGTGAGAGGTCATCCTTCTCTCTTCTTACTGGTGTACATACTCAGAACATCAACAAAATTCTAGTATTTCAGAGAGTTGTGAGGGTTTTGGCAATTGCTGATGTCTTTCCTTGTTTGTTACATATTTGGCAAATGCTTTGGTGTGCCTGCAAAGTTGCTTATTGTGCTATAATGTTGAGTGATGCATTTGGCTTGGCTGGCTTACCCATATTTTCAGGTTAAATTCATTTTAACTGAAGTTTGATGGTTCTCCTGACATTTTTTCTTAGACTTGATGAAAGTACCACGGGTGGAATCTAAGCTCAGAGTTTTCTCTTTCAGGATATAGTTCAATACACAGGTGAGATGATTGCATTTGCCAGATATTCTTTTTTTATGTACCTCTGTTTGCTTATTATGCGCTAAATCACTTGTGCATTTTCCAGGTTTCTGACCTTAGACGAGATCCGAACATTGTAAATTCTGCTGCAGAAGAGGCAAGTGTCCGATCTTTATCTTTTGGCTGTGCAGCCTGGTACCTTTTCAAATATTAAAAAGTGATTCTCTTAGTAAAAAATTAAAATGGTTCTGTTATTTCAGATATATTTGTAAGTCTTGAAAGCGCATTTCTTTTGCTGTCGCATTTCTTCATATAGATCACACATCACATGCACATATACAGGTTTTTCTTCTTCTATCCCTTGTTGGATGCATATGAAGACATATTTGAAGACAATGGAATATGATAGTCGTACTATATTTCTGATTTACTTGGGTCCATCCAATTCCATGAGGAAACTACTGACTACCTGTTTCCCTCTTCTTCTACGGGATATTTACTTGATAGGGTGCAGTGCACGCCCCTACGTGATACCCTTGTCACTCTTTAAGTGAACAACCCATCGGGGTGAATGCGGATCACTAGGAGTAAAGGGATTAAAACACATCACATCTCCCTACGCGTGCAAGACGAGTGCAAGTTGCATGTTTTGTAGCATATCTCTAATTTGATAATCTGTAATTAGATAATCTGTTCCACTCAGTGCCATTAAAACTGGCTGGTTTATATGTTGATGAATATTCTATCAACTCAATTTGTTGGTTGACGTCTGTCCACAGATATTCTTGAGGTTCTTTGTTTGTTTGTACTTTTTTTAGTATTTGGTTGTCATGATGACATCGTATCCAGTTTTCAAATTTACCAATACTGGCCAGACATTTTTACTATAACTAAGATGCACTACTACTATGACTATTTTAGTCCTACACAAATGCAGATAGCATGACTATTTTAGTCCTACTGTTTCCAATATTGGTAAGACAATTTTAATACAGCTAAGATATTCTTGAGGTTCTTTGTTTGTTTGTCCACAGACAATTTGGCTGTTTGGTTTATAGGGCCTCTGTTTGCTGCTCTGACAGGTCTCGTCTTCAAGGAAGGTAAGGCATTAACCATTATTGATTGTTGAACTGAAGTGCGTCAAGATGCATCGAGTTTACTTCGTATTACCAGTATTACAATGTTTTCAAGTGGTTCTTATATCTCTTCATTATCTTTTCATGGGAACTGGGCTTTGTTATGGAAAGTTAGAAGCCGGTATTTTGACATTTATTATTCCTTCAGTACTTACTTTATATACCCAATTAATTTGGTACTACACTGTGCTGAAAAACAATGTAATTTTGTGCTACAATGTGTTAAAAGACATGAAGAAGTGTTTAAATGTGCTTTGCTCAATTTTTTTCGATGATGCACACTAATGGAAATTGCCTTCTATGAATAATCGATTGTAGAAAAGTGTGTTACACAGTAAATGAAACTCGTCATATATGAACAATATTCCCAGCTTCTTCTCAGTTTAGTATATATCAGCTTCAATTATCTTCTAGATAATCCTTTTACCAAAAGTGTGCTTCTTTTTGTTGCACTGATATTTAGCTTTCTAATAACTATTATTCCCATGCCTGCTTTAAGTGAAGTCTAATAAGTTGATCGGGGACATTCGGCATCCGTGCTTTTGTAGTTCTGGAGGAGGATCTTCAAAATTGATAGCTGCCATGTTCCTTCCTTTAACTTCAAAAATAATATCTGCCCTGTTCCTTCTTCTATAGATACTGTTAAAAAGGTGGTACCTTACACACCAATCATTAGCCATGGGAATTTCCATGGTTATCTAGTGAGGTGTTTTTTTGCTTGTTCCTGCGTCAAAAATTTAGCTATTATAAGATACATGAAGTTAAAAGATAAAAGAGAAACACCATTGAGCATAAACATATATGTAGAATTTGGAACTTGAGAAGATGTCTGGGGAAAAGTAGCCAACATCCCCAGTTCCATTCTTTCTTGATATATAGACAGAAAAACTACTATATTTCAGGTACACCAACAATTTTAAGGTATAAGAAAAAAACAATTTTAAGGTACAAATATAAAATAAAAACAAAGCATTGGAGAATGGAAGAAGTTCCGGGCATGATTATATTAAGTTTGCAAATGACTTGGTACTTTTCAGAGATCTTTTATGGGGTTCTTTGGGCTACAAACTTGAATTCTTGTTCCTCACCACTAATGCAAGTTACAGTTTTAATACCTCTAGGCATTCTATCTATTCCCTCTACGATGTGTGAGCATACACAATGTTGTCCAATTTTTTTATGTATTTGGGATGCTTATAACCTCAAAGTCCTATTTCCTACAAATGCATGACATGAGTCTGGCAAAACTTGGGTCTCAGTAACAGAACAAATCCAAGTTCTGACACTGTTTGACGGTTATCTTTCTTAAATCTTTCAAAGACCCGAGATCTATAGGTAAGGCTACTAATTTCTTGCAACGCCCTAACAATAAAGAATTAATGGAGAAAATGGTCTGTAATCTGTTTAACTTTTTCAAGACTTCAAAAAAGTTTAGGACGTACAACCTTATACCAACTCAGATACAGAGCATAGTACAAAAATGTAACTAACCTTCCAAGCATTTCTACGACGGCTGGTATATCAATGCCCACAACTTGTTCCCGATTCTTGCCTATTTTTGTTTTCACCTCGTTGTTGTTCATTTATCACATCCATCTTTTCTCGAAGTCGAGCTATCAGTATTTCTGCTGGCTCTTCAAAATTAGTGCGCACGTTACTTGGCAGTATACTGCAAAATCCTCAAGAACAAAAAAATTGATTTAGCATCCATCAAAAAATATACTCGAGTCAAGTTATGAAATATACACTTCTTTTTCCTTTATCAAATTGAAATTAGACTTAACTATGTATGAGAATCTGTATAAATGTGGAGTTATACTGACTCTCTTTCCCTCCCTTCTTGTAAATGTTCATTTCAAAAATGGGAGATATATCACAGTAGCAGCCCGTTTGTTTTGTCGATTATCAACCTCTGAATACTGACTCTCTTTCTCTCCCTCCCATTAAAGATAAACCAAGATCGTGTTTTCTAATCTAATTACGGACCTGAATGAAATCAAATTCTTGATGCGTAACGTGGCTAATGTATTCTTCAGAAACTTCGATATAAAGAGCTCGGCAGACAAACTATATATTTGACATTATACATAAATGCGGCTTTGAAGAGACTTGAGGGATGCAACCTTGACAGGAGGAACACAGGCCATCATAAACTTAGGTCTCGAGGATATTCCGGTGCCTGGGGAGGCAGATTTTCCCTTTTCAGGCCTTTTTACTCTTCGACAATATTGACAACGAAGCAGGTAAGAATGGTTTACCCACCTTGTACTTGAAAAAAACTTATCTCGTATCCATAAGAAGTTTCCAGATTGTTTTTTTCTGAAAAATTCCTCAAGTTTAGCTGAAAGGACTATAAAAGTGGTCACCACCACTTATACCAGTCAGCTTGTAGTACTAAAGAAAATGGTGTCAGTCATACTTCTCAAGAATTGAAAAGAGCTATATAGCTAGGCCATGGTGGTGGTAATGCAATATTGTCGCAACTGTAGGTGATGCCAACTAATGCACCACGATATGTGATATGCATGATTCTTATTATTGATAGGTAGGTGCTCAAGAGAGAAGAAGTCTCTCGGTGTGATCAGTACTAACGACCTAGTCTGCGGCTTGCTGTAGGTAACTGTGTGATCAATACTAATGACACAATCTCCATAACTAAATTCTAGCTAACAGACTTCAAGAGGTAAGATAAAACCAAAGATGAAACATTTTCTTAAGGTAACACAGTGTGCTAAATATGCTAAAGAAAAGTAAGTGCGTACTTCGGAGATGGCAGGATAAGAAGCGCCAACTACAATCTTAACCCAAATTGGGTCTGCAATAGTTCAATTTTCTATGTTCACCACAAACATCGTCCATCATCTATTCCTAAACAATTGAATTCGACTCCAACAAAAAGCAAACAAACCATCAATAACAGTTGGAACATTCTGACATCACTAAGACCATTAAGTTAAATACCTCTGATGTCTTATCCCTTTTGCTAAACCCAAATCAGAATTTTACCACTTTATCGCCGTGTCCTCATCACTAAAAATCCCACCTAAAACTTCTGAGTTCAAAATTTCTTGTTAAACATTCAGTGAGAATGACATTATAAAACAAAAATTCAAATTTCCATGTCAAATGGAAGAAAAGACCATTAAGTTTTGCAAGATGTTTTCTGGAACTAATCTGTAACTAAAAGGCTTTTTCAGGTTAGTCCCCAATGACAAAATGTTTAAGTCTGGAAAATATGAAAATAGTAGCAACACAATGAAAAGAAAATTGAAATGTTCATGTCACTGCAAGCTGTGACTAAACCCTGAGAGAAAAATTGAATAACTGGAAATCCAACTTCTTAATACTGCATTATTCCCTTAAGTTCTATTCGAAATAAGATTATTATTATGTAATGAGAAGAAATAGATTTTACCAGCTTTAAGCAAGTGTATTTCTAGGGTTCTTCATCACAGGACCCCAATTCACCAATTCAAACTGAAATTAAAACCCAAATTCACTGAAATTAACCTCAATTCAAACTGAAACTAAACCCCAATTCAAACTTAAGCTAAACCCCAATTCAGAATCGATGAATCCGTACCTTAATGACCTAATCCAGAATCGTCGAATCCCAAAATTTACCTCAATCAAGACTTTCAGGATAACGCTGTAGGTGATTTGTGTTCGATTTAGAGAATAGACTGAGAAGCGATTAGGGAGAAGAAAGAAAAGGTTTGGGAGAACGTTGAATCGTGGGATTGTTTTCAGAGGGACGGATTTTGGGTTCCAGATTTGGTTTTTTCTTTGATGAAAACGCGGTTGACGTATTTGCCCATTTATCTCTTTTGAATCTACCAAAAAATCTGAAGCAAAATAAATTCAAAAAAAGAAGCGGAAGGGCATCTTGGTCCTTTCACTGGACCCCGGTGAAACACCACTTCCCTTTATATTATAGATATGTTGATTACTAATTTACTTGTTTGATTGTTGTGGAACTGTTATTCCTGCCACTGTCATTTTATTTTTGCTTTCTTTTAGGTATTGTTCGTTATGTATGTATTTTTATGTCTTTTTCAGTTTGTTAATCATTTTTATACAACAGTTGGTGGTAAAGTGTTATCCATAGTATAATTTGTGTTTAGGATGTGGTTCAAGTAATTTAACAATGTTCAATTTTGCAGGAATCTGAGATTCAGTTTTTCGCTGATGGCAAATGTGGATACCCAAAGAGCCCAGCTTTCGTACAGGATGCAAGTTCCTATTTTTTGGACGATCTGGGTCTAATCATCTACCATCTATTTCTTGGAATCCTTGGCGTATTCTAGGTCTTGAAAAGACTTAAACAATAGACAATGCTAGTACGCCTATGTTTACACATAATTAGAATGCAAGCATATTCTAGATCTTTACTGGACTTGACATGTTACTATCCCACAATTGATGGTTGATTTATTTTATTTTCAGGTTATGCGTCGACTGGAAATGCTAATGTCTAGCTGAATAAAAGCCTTTGTAAGAGATGGGATCTTCAAAATATTTATATTAATTGTTGGTTAACAATGGTAGTACTTGTTAATGTACACTGTATACTCTGTGTGCCACATTTAACTCATCCCTAGTGGCAGTGAAGGATCTGGCCCCATTTCTGTAGCTGATGTGCAGATGACAGAAGGTGGTGGTGGTGGTGGATTTGGTGATAAACTAGCACATCATGTTTAAGTGAACTCACCATTTTTCATTTGCAAACTAAATATCATTTTAAGTTGCTTATATGCAGGTTCAAGTATGTGAAAGAAATCATCAGTCTGGTGATAAAATTACGGTATGTGAAGTTAAATGTAAAGCATGGCAATTATTTATTTGGATATCTGTTTCAAACTTTGTCTTTTAGTGTCGTGAATGAGTTGATATTTCAGTGTTGTTCCATAGGAATATCTTGAAACACTTTTCTATTTTCCTTATGTTTGTTCACCCCTTGCAAAAAGCTCAAAAGACTAAATTTATTTTCTAATAATAACTCTTCGAAGCAACTTAATCTGGAAAAGAGCTTTGAAATTACAACAGGTAATCCTGTAATTGCTTCACTATCCTGCATATTCATTGATGGTTCATAAACGTATCACCTGTGGTGTAGGACTAAAATAGCCGTACTATTTGCGTTAGTGTAGGACTAAAATAGTCATACTAGTAGTGCATCTTAGCTGTATTAAAATTGTCTTACCAATATTGGAAACAGTAGGACTAAAATAGTCATGCTATCTGCATTTGTGTAGGACTAAAATAGTCATAGTAGTAGTGCATCTTAGTTATAGTAAAAATGTCTGGCCAGTATTGGTAAATTTGAAAACTGACTTGTTTGTCTTTGTTGTGCTAAATCTCTATTTTATTTCCTGTTAAGGTTGTCCTGAGCTCTATTGATTAGGGAATGAATTGCTTGTGCTTTCTGTAACGATGTGAATCCATTCCCTTAGTTATCACTTACTCTTGGCTAGATAGCTATTTTGAGTTAAAATGTGCTCAGGTCATTTTTGGTAAAGGCGAAGTCTATTTCAGTAGTGAACCACTCTATATCTTTGCATTGTTAGAAAAAATTGAATTGTGGGTTGTCATCTGGTTGTCTTTTGCAATGCATGACTTCTTTCAGTGACAATGTTGTGGACGGATGTATTCGAGGGTGGAGGTGGAGTACAATCCTTAATTCATATGGTGCTGCAGGTTTCATGGGATTTATGTCTGAAGGAATGGCGAAGTATGGATTTCTAGCTCTTTCCTCCGCATTGGTTGCTTTCCTTGTGAGTATGAAAGGCACTGTTAATTTTGTGCTACGATTTGATGGAAGGTAGGGTTTATTTTGTACTATAATGTGCTGAAAGGTAGGTTTATTATTGAAATTTTGGGACTCTTCTTTCTTTTCTTTTGTGTTTCATATTTTCTTTTCTTTTGTGTTTCATTTGGTGCTGCAGGTTTCATGGGGTTTATGTATGATGAGGCTTCAATGGTCGGAAGTTGACCGAATTGGTTAAGATGCTGCGGAAGAGATCATTTTATATCTAAAGTAGTGAGATTTTACATACCCAATTAATTTGGTATTACACTGTGATGAAATGCAATGTTAATTTTGTGCTACAATGTGCTGAAAGGCAGGATTAATTTTGTGCTACAATGTACTGAGATCATTTTATATATAAAGTAGTGAGATTTTATATACACAATTAATTTGAGACTACACTGTGCAGGTTTAATTTCTATGTTAATTTTGTGCTACAATATAATGAAAGGCAGGATTAATTTTGTACTACACTATGCTACAATCGGGTTACAACCAATCGGGTTACAAACAACCCATTTCTTAAAACCCGACCCTAACTCACGAACTAACCTGTGTGGTTAACTCTAAAAGATGAGTCGACTCGCCGATTCAACTAGGCAACTCGGAACAGACATGGAGTTATATTTTGGAAACAGTTAAATACTTAACGGATTTCTCTTCAACAGTAGAACACTGTTGCCGTTTTCTCAATCATTATTGTACCGTAGTTTAGATATTATCCACCTAGAAACTTTCATCTTTGTTTTTGAATCCGCAGTTAATTTGGCCCCATACGTTAGTATTTGGCCCCATAGAAATTTAAACCCATCTAGGGTGAGTTGTTATGGGATGTCTTCACAGGGGTGGAATATACTAGATTACCCTTCACTACTAATTAATCATACTAACTAATCCCACCCCAAATAGTAAACTTAACCTTAATCCAAAAACCCTAAAATATTTAAACCCAAAAACTTTCCAAAACCAAAATCATTTCACTCTCAAACAAAAACAAAAACAAAAACAAAAATTTCGAATCCGCCCACTCGAGAATCAAGCCGGAAACTTCGTCAAAGGTGTGTAATCTTATCTCAATCGTTTTTAGTGTGTTAGTTGCTTATTATACGTGATTTGGTTGCATGAAACTCTGATTTTTCGGCAATTTTTTCGGCTGATAATACCAGAATCGTTGGATCCGAAACAACATATCCAACGATTGTTCATCTTCACTAGCAACAATCGTTTTCTATTTTATCACATATATACCGATTATGTTTTTAATATGAACAAACGTTAGATGTAGTGATATATATGAACCGATTATTGATCATCAGCACTTCATGTAAAATTCCATGCAAGTTACGTAGTTTTGTAATCAGTGGATAACTGCCTATAGATTGAACGATTATGTTTTTTAAGAAGACTAAACGTTAGATGTAGTGATATATATAAACCGATTATTGATGACCTCATCAGTTCATTTACGTGGCTAAGGCTTAATACATAGAGTAATCGGTTTTCGAAACTTCGATGGATTCAGCTGAGAATGGTGGCGCGAGGGATATCGAAAGGTAACAATCGAAACCCACTTCCTGTCTCCATAATCGTCTTTTATAACCGTTAATATAAAACGATTTTGGTTATTATATTCGGTTTAGTAGTTTGTAAAAATGCACCGATTGATTTGGTTAAATTTCTGGGCAGAGTAACAACAATCGGCTTACTTTGGTAATAATATGCACCGATTGTTCGAGAACCCAAGCATAATCGGTTTAAGTTTCCATATATATAGACCGATTGTGCGTTGTTCAGATTCAAGATTTTGGTTAAAAAAACTTGGGTGATTCTCATGGTTGATAATGTTTGTTAATTTTTAATCTTGTTTTGATATGAGAGTTAAGACATTAATCTTGTTTAGACTCTAATCATGTAATTAGCAACTAATTGAGAAAGGGTAAAACAGTCATCTTTTATAAGGGGTTTTCCGATTTTGCTATATAACAACCGCCGGAATTATTTTTTCATGGGGCCAAATACTCATGAACGGGCCAAATTTAGGGAGGTTTTGAATTAGTTCCCTTAAAGATTGTATTCTCAACTGAGTTCACTCAACAATTATTTTAATTTGGAACATTTTTTAACTCTCCATAACCAAGTTATATTTACCCTTGATTAGGGCCGGCCAGGAGCAGGTACATAGTGTACGATTTTAGAGCATCCAAAATCGAGCCTCTTGTAACTATCGTCCATAACATCATTTTTATATTAAGATTCTTCGCATTAGCTATTTGGAGGACATATATAAGGTATATCGGAGACATTTGGGGTTACTTCTTGATTTTTTTTTATAGGACAAAGTAAATATAGAATAACATCAGTATGTATTTATACTTACAT
>JAJJMA010113620.1:0-11118 GCA_023529015.1 Papaver nudicaule | reverse complement strand
TGCATTGCGCATACAAGCTTCATGTGGCCTGATTGAATCAAGCTCATCCCATAAAGATTTGAGTTGTGTATAGTAAACAACAACACTCTTTGACTCTTGTTTAAGATTAGCAAGTGACTGTTTCAAAGCAAATAATTTTGCAACATTGGATTGCACAAACCTCTCTTTGATATTAAGCCACATATCTTTGGCTGAATCAAAAGACATAATGCTTCTTCGTATTTGTGGTTCTACCGAGTTAGAGACCCAGCTTGCAACCATATCATCACAGCGTTTCCATAAAGCAAGATCTGGTTGTGTTGCTGGTTTCTCCACCGAACCATCGATGTATCTAAGCTTAGTTTTAGCACTCAATGCTTTGCGCATACCCTTAACCCAAGTGCTATAGTTCTCAGAGTTTATTGGTGGTGAAAATAAGACTGAAGTAGGGTTATCTGAGGGGTGAACATAATATGGGCTTGTAATGACCCGCCTAATTCACGTGCATATAGTCTACACTAAGAGGCGTCGAGAAAACTAAAAACATCTAATTAAAATACCTAATTACAGAAGAATCGAAAAAGAAACCCAAGTACTCTGATTTTCATAAATAGAAATCTCTCAAGTGATATAAATATAATAATTTGTTGTTGTTACAAATTCACAAAGTATTCAGATGAAGATATTACACAAAAACCTCTAACTCGATTATACGTTGGAACTACGAAACGTAATGCTTCACGTGCACCTTCTCAATCGACATCTGAAACTGAAGTGAAAACGAGTGAGCACATCATCCCAAAGGGGTGCTCAGTGGAAACAGGTAGATCATTCAAGTAATCATTATCATGCTTTACAGTTCTATTAAAGAAAGCAGTAGACACCTTTATCACCCAACACTCAGCAAGTCATCATATTATAACATAACATGTTAAGAAAGGAAAGGGGAAGAGATTGCATCCCATACTACAACCTTCTGCGATCAACCAATGATGATATGCACACGATCAATTCCCCCAGATAGTTTAAATATAATATTGACGGAGCTATTTAAAGACGTAAAATATGATATAAAATAAAGAGTATTAATATCGCATCGTATCCCGTGCTATCATTTATAATATTTACACTCCCCATGTATGTTAATAATATTGCACTCCCCTTGCTAATCAATTTAGCGAGAATCTGTGGTCTTTCCACAGACAATCCTCGTGGGGAAACTGACGACGCATATCAAACAAGATGCTCATACAAGTACGCACAACATGCTGACAGGTAAATAAACTAACCATGATTTCAAGAAAGGTATAAGAGTTCCCACCTGGATTAATGACAATCCATGCCTACCTTCAAGTCCTCCATCCACTGGTTCATCTTTCGTACTAATCGTTGTTAATACGAAGTAAATGTTAATCATACAATCACTCAAAGAATAGTCAAAGAAACTAATTATATAATCTCTCATTCACTAATATTAATTATAAAATAATATACTTATCGTATCTAGGTGATTTATATATCATTTCGAAGGTCTCGCAAAACTCTACAACTTTGCAGAAGAGACTGAAAGCTAATTCAGACTCTAAGTGGCCCAAAAATCCAAAATAGTGCAATTGACCCTAACCCATGGGCCTGCGGGCCTGACGCGGACCAGACCGGACCGACAACACAACCAGTGACACGTGTCAAAATATCCTTATCTAGGTCTGACTCGGTCTAACTCGGTTGAGTCAGAAGCTGACTCGGTTGACTCGGTCATCTTCTCCACCAACACTTAACCAAAATTTCATGTTTTCCATTTTGAAAACAGCACAAGGGTCTAACTTTGAAAATCTCTATCTAACTCAATTTTGATTGAAACTAACATTGTAATATACCACTGGAAAGCCTACAACTTTTATGTTTGGGAAAAATCCAATAAAATCTCTATCATACCTAGAAATGGTCTAGAATAGGTCACCTTACTGCTGTTTTACTCAGATTTCCCAGATTTTACAACAGTTGCTAAAATGGCCGCCAAAAATTCATTTCTTAACGAAATCAATCAAGCTCAGTGCCAAATGAAAGCTAAGAAGTAAACCCACAAGTTTCATGTTCCAAAAATCAAATAAATACATAGGTTGATGATATTTACGTTTGAAAACAGGGCAAAGTTATGCATAAAATCATGATTCTTATCAAGCTATATTTATGATTGATTCTTTACCATTTTCCACATCTATTAAGAACCCAATTCACCATTTACTAACTTAAAGTGATTAGAAGAGTTACCTTGGTTGTCTAGGCAAGATATATCAATCATCATCATCATCATCAATATCAACCCCTGTTCACCATTTTTCTAACTCATTAATACATGTCCTCTCTCTACCTAGCATGATTGCAAATACTCTCTAAATCACATACTCTATTTTCAATTCACTTATATATTTTTGCTAACTTTCTCACTAATTGGCACCTCCTCCTATTTTGACTCTCTCAATATACAACACCACCACCTACCATGCAGATGAAGAAAAAAGCTAATTTGATAAATTAACTTAACTTATTTACACTTCCTTTACACCCCTAACATATAATAACACCTTTGTTACACCTAGTAGTATAATTAAATTTATTTACACCCCATTTATTTCAACCCACAGATTTACTATTACCAACCACTAGAAAATACTAAGGGGTGTCTATTTCGCTAAGAGATGTCTAAAATATAACTCAACTCTTCGAGAGTCGTATCTTCTCGTTCGGTATCCGAATGACGCGTTCAAATAGTCAATTTCGCCTAAATATTCGAGATCTATCAAGTGGTACTATTAGTTGGTCCGAATTATGATTTCATAAATTATATATATTTGATATTAAACTCAATTAATTAAGTCAATACGCGGCGTAATTGTCATTTGGCCAGTCAATAGCCATTGACCTGCTTACGGGTCATTACATTCTACCCACCTTGCAACAATTTTCGTCCTCGAAAATAGATCCTCACTCTCAAAGTAAGTACTACTCATACTTACACACACTCGAAAATCCATCTCAGATGAATTTGAACGAAAAGCAAACAAAACACAAATCCATTGATACCTATGATCTTCGTACTCTTGATGAGTAGAGTTATTAGGGCGGAATTTGAAATAACAATAGACAAAAATAGGAAAACACGAGAACCAATTCGAAGAAACTATCTTCTCTAGATTATGAACAAGAAAACTATTACAATTCTCTCTTTCACGCTCACAATCTCACTAAACAATTTAAACCCTAAATTGTTTGCTAAGCTTGCTTTTGCAACACCTCTAGTGATTACCTCACAAGCTTCTTCTCTAGGTTTCCTAGAACCCCAGAATCCTTTGACTAGATTCTCTCTTGAGAAATCTGAGTCCCTTCGGTTGCACCTCAGCTGCCTACGTATCCTTTTACAAGGAATCAAACCAAACGTAGTTCATTCTAATTGCTCCATAGAACCCCCTCAAAGAGATACCTTGAACCAACTCACTACCACCCAAATAGGTGGGATGAAACCTTACACCTCTGCTAGGATGTCTTCCAGGATTTCATGCCTCTATTGAATGCCTTGTCTAGCTATTTATAGTATCTTGGTTTCCCAAACCTCTAAGGAATAAATTTCCTTATCTAGGAATATTTCCTTGTCTAGGAGTATTTCCTTATTTAGGAATACTACCTTGTCTAGGATTCCTTCCTTAAAAGAATCCTTCTCTATTTGGAATTCCTTTCCTAAATAGGGTTCTTCCCTCAACTGACTTGAGGTTTACCAAGTTCTCTAAACGACGAGATACACATGTATCATCCATGGTTTGCTACATTCTAACAACTAATATTTCTCCCAAGGTTCTTTAACCTAATTTATGTTTCAACAAGTGGTTGACACTAAGTGCATAATAAGAACTTAATAAATCTGCTAAGCGATAAGAATCTCATTAATTTACTAAATGAATAACTAGTATAATTAATCTCCATCTCTATATCGTATTCTATTCAACCTACAATTTTTACTTCATAATACTAACACGAAACAATCAGAACAAACCAATCAAACAATTATGGAATATTTTACTTGTTGATAGATTTTAGTTTTTAAGATCTATCTCACAACCCAATCCAAGTTTTAAACTATTCTAGTTCACTAGCTAACATAATTATCTATCTATCACTGCCCATGTAAGATCTAATAGTGAGCTCTGATACCAACTGTAACGACCCGCCTAATTCACGTGCTTATAGTCCACACTAAGACGCGTCGAGAAAACTAAAAACATCTAATTAAAATACCTAATTACAGAAGCATCAGAAAAGAAACCCAAGTACTCTGATTTTCATAAATGGAAACCTCTCAAGTGATATAAATATAATAATTTGTTGTTGTTACAAATTCACAAAGTATTCAGATGAAGATATTACACAAACACCTCTAACTCGATTATACGTTGAACTACGAAACGTAACGCTTCACGTGCACCTTCTCAATCGACATCTGAAACTGAAGTGGAAACGAGTGAGCACATCATCCCAAAGGGGTCACCCTCGAAAAATATAGAAAACTTCATATTCAAATTTTACTAATTTGTCTTTACCTTCATTTAGTGTTTAAACTTAAATAAATCAGTGTTGATTATGCTTAACCACTCCATGTTTTCACCACTAGTACCAGCGCCACCACCACTACTACTACTAGTGCCACCACCACTACCACCACGACCACCACCTCCGCTACCACCACCACCATTCATTTAGTGTTTAAATTTGAACTAATCATGTGTTATAATAAGTTTCTCTCCATGTTTTCATCGCCACCACCACTACCAACGCCGTCTCCACCACCTCCGCTACCACCACCACCACTGTAAATCCTATGGTAATAAGTTATAACAAATATATTACTCCATGTATGCAGATAAAGTACTCATTAAGAACAAAAACCATCCTGTATAACTTGTTTTCATTACATTTTTTTTGTTAGAGCCAGTGAAATTGGAATATATATTCCGGTTACAGGAAAATTTACGCCTTGATTTTCATTGGTAATTTGGGCGTAAGTAATTAGTTACTCCTCAATTTTCATAGTCATCCTAGGCGTAAATTGATTTACACCTCCAAACAAAGACGTAGGTTTTGCCCTAGAAAAGTTACTCCTTGGTAACCAAAGCGTAAATAAAGTGACATTTCCGCACAAAAATTTGAGGCTTAAGTAGCAAATTTGAGGCGTAAATAGGTATTGGGCTTAAGTTGTGTAAATTGAGGCGTAGATTTTACAACTTACGCCCCAAATATTTATTGATACCCCTTGGTTGTCCAACTTACGTCCAAAATATGCCAGTTACTCCCAGATTTTTTTGTGCGCAAATGATAGGTTCACTATGCCTAAGAAGTTGAGACGTAATGTTTCTAGGGTTGGTTACGCCTAGCTAGTTGGGACGTAACAGAATGTTACGCCTCAATCGATTATGAATAGCTAGGCGTAAACAATTTGAGGTAGCTCAGTGAGACGTTAACAATTTGAAGAAAATGGGAAAAAACCCACCTGTGTTTGTCTTATCAGCTTAGAAATGGAACAAATTCAATAACTTTTTTTCGTCTCCTTCTCGTTTGATTTGAGGTAACTTATACACCATCTCTTTTCAGTGTTCAAAATTTCTCTAATTTGTTTCTTGTTTCTCTCTATATGAACAATATTTGTCTCACGCTAGCATTGTTTTCTTTATTAGTCTTTGATTTTTAAGAAATGTTTTTTTCTTCCCCCTTCTTTTGTCAATTAATTTTTTCCCATTTAAGGATAAGATTAAGTTTACTGTTTTGTTTTTTTTTTGTTTTCAGTCAACATGCACTTCCGGTGTTTTGATTAATGCTTCCATCATTGGAACTGTGGAAGGGAAGGTTCCAGTAAACGAGTCTGCAGTGAATGATAACATCAGAGATTTCAATTTTACACCAAAACCCAATATATTTCAATCTTCTTGAACATTTTTGGAAGTCTAGGTTTGGCCTTGGAGTCTCACACCAAAATCCATAGATTTGGATACCAGGGGTTTATGAGAACATATGAGGTAAGTTTTAGTGGTGGTGGCGACGCTGGTAGTGGTGGTGACAATGCTGGCTGGTAGCGGTGGTGAAGACTTGGAGAAGAAGAGGACATGTAAAGATAATTTAAATTTGTTTAGGTCTAACTTAGACATTTTCTGGAACTGAAGGGTAACTTAATTTTCTCTATATACTATGGACATACCTTATCAAGGCCTTTGGATAGGTTTAGTGGACTGCAGGGCCAATGAAAATGGTGAAGCCCCAAAAACAATGGTTTTGAGCAAAGCGGCAATTAATTGTGCGAGGCCCGGTATAAACCGTTAGATATATGAGATTATTCCTATGAAGCTTTGTAACTCCGTTACATTGGCTGGTGCAGCCATGGTCATGATTGCGCTTCCTTTGTCGGGGTCTATTTGGATTCCTTCGTCGGTGAGTACATATACTAGGAACTTCCCCGACGCCACGCTAAAAGCGCACTTCAACAGTTTCATCTTTAGTTTGGAGTGTTGACACCTCTCGAAGGTCCGTCTTATAGGTCATGTAAATCTTCTCGCTACCAGGATTTGACTATGATGACGTCGACGTAAACCTCCACAATCAGGTGGAGTAGGTCATAAAAGATTGATATCATTGCTCGTTGATACGTGGTGCCTCTATTTTTAACCCAAAAGGCATTACCATGTAGTAAAAGTTGCCACAGGGCTTTTGGAAGGCTGTTTCGTACGCGTTAGCTGGGTCCATCTTTATTTGGTTATACCCATTGCATCCATATATGATGCTTGTTTGTCGCGTCAACCATCAAATCCACGTTAGTCAGTGGGAACTTGTTTTTTTAGACAGGCTTTGTTTAAATCCTTGTAGTGCACGCAACATCGTTTTTTTTCCTTTGCGATATGTACTATGTTAATGAGCCAGGTTGTATGCT
Source organism: Papaver nudicaule (assembly GCA_023529015.1). Classification (NCBI taxonomy): domain Eukaryota; kingdom Viridiplantae; phylum Streptophyta; class Magnoliopsida; order Ranunculales; family Papaveraceae; genus Papaver; species Papaver nudicaule. Next base: position 4,172 of record JAJJMA010113620.1, on the reverse strand, counting down.
GGATTGGCTTGATGAATCTAGCCTCCAGTAGGTGTGTGATTTCTTCCTTGATAGCTAGTGCGACATCTTGATAGAAATTTCAGCTCTTCTGTCTAACAGAACGTGTTCGGGTGACATGTGCAGTGTGTGGGCCACCAAGTTGGTATCCAGTCCTGACATCTCGTTGTATTAGTACGTGAAAACTTCCTTGTACTCCCTCAACAATGTTATTAGTCTCTCTCGCTAGTCTGTTGCTAATATTGATCCTTCGAATTCCTTCAGTATCCCCGATGTTGACTTCCCATTGGTCGTCCAATGAGGGGATTGACTCGACGGGTTCTTCGGGTAGTTCATCAAAAAAAAAAATCTCCGGAGGCAGCACTAACCTCTTACTGGATAAATCTTCGCATGCTTGTTCTTGACGAGGTGATGCCTTGGCTAATTACTATAAGAGGTACACAATACACATGTCCCCCATTTGGTCGCTTACATCGGCGTAACTGGGGGTGATTGCCGTCCTCCTTTCAGAGACGTCACCGTCATCGCTCGCGTACCAATTCTTCTTCAATAAGAAGAAGAGACGAAATGATGAAGAAAGTTAAACGAAAATAATAAGAGGATCAAAGACAATGAGTGAAATAGAGAAATTGGTAGCAAAGTAGAAGAATTGTAGAGAAATATATGGTTTAATTCAATAAAAATGTGTTCATAGGCATGTCTCCTATTTTAGACCGCTTTGACTTTGTCAAGAACTTAAGAAGTCCAAGATTTCCTAGACTATCCCTATTATGTTGCCCAAATTAAAAATCCAAAGATTTTATTTCTAGAGTAACATAAAATTGATAATAAAATTTAATAGGAAAGAAAAAAAAAGAGAGAATAAAATTTTCAAAAGAAAATAAATTAAAAATATTTTTGCACATGTGAATTAATACTCCCTCCAATTATTGGTCAAAGGAAAGTTTTCATAAGGAATCTAGCCTTTGCAACCAAAAATATTTTTTCTAAATTTTTTTTGTAGATAAATAGGAAAAATATTAAACAGATTTGTTTCCTTTTTATGGAGATAGTATTTAAGATTTTCGTTTGAGTATTTATAATTATAAAAAAATGTAAGGGTATACTTGAGAGTTTAAGGAGAAAATACGTCTATAAAGAAAACTTAACACAATTTTAAAACAGAGGAAAATAGAAATTAGGACGGAAATAATGAAACAAAGAGAGTATATACAATGTTTTTATTATATACTAATAAAAAAATATATAAATCTTAAATCTACCGGACGAACTACATCATTTTGACTATCAAGTGCTTGCGTTGTTAGTGTTCTTTGAATCTGACCAACAAAGTTCAAATGGTGTTGCATATCTTTGTATATACAAACGCAAGTAATTCAATCTAAGGTGAAAAATGAAAGACGGAAGAAGCATTATTTCCACTATATATAAACAAGTCGAGTGCACGGGCGTTACACGTCGAACGCTAAGTTTTGAATACCCATCCGTAGAACAGTTCCGAATACCCATCCGCCCTGGTTTAGACCATTTAGAATGATAGGCAAGCACGCGCCGATTTGGAAATTTAGTTCAAGGTTCTGCCGATTGAATCTAAGGATCTGAATGACAAATGCACTTGCCTAACAACCATGGAATGCACAATATAATTGATACTAATCTGATTTCATTTGGTAATCTATTAGACAATGCTTTCAAGGGTGATTTTAAATGAAGACGTTTTATTCATTAAGTCTACTGATCTCCTTACATTATTCAAACTTCTACAAAGTTTGTTTATCATCATTATATGAGGCGATATTTTACCTATAGGTATAAGACTCATAAACTCGTGGCCGTCTTTATTGGTTCTTGCTACCATGCCTTGCACTTCAATGATAGGGTTGAAAGGTATCATCCCTGTCAGAAATAAGCGAGTAACTTCAGTTAATATATTAAACACGGAGCCAGCCCCCTAATTCATAAACTGAAAATGATACTACATAAACAGTTGTGCAACATGTAATCAATACACAATTAAAGAAGAATCACTGGCCTGGCTACAACAGGCTGCAGAAGCATTCTAAAACTGAAAAATGCAAGCAAGCATTTTTCTTGCCCTGATTTGGAGTTTAAAAAAGTAATCATGCAGCAATGCCCTGCATCAAGTTGGAGATATGTTGCTTTTCACAAAGCATGGAAGCTACCAAATTGTTTAGACGTGCAACACGAAAACAAGGGTGTAAGTTCTACTCTGTGTAGCCTAAGTAACAGGTTCTGAAGTACATAACGTCTCGTGAAATTCTTTGGTATGGGTCTGAGAATGCAGGAAGTTAACATCTGTCACTGAGCTTTCATGTAAAGTTTTCTTCTCTGCCTCTAATTTGTATATCTGCAAGAGCAAATATGTCAAACCCAACATAACTAATTAGCCAAGAAGACATTTACATTAATACCAAAATTCCCTCCTTTTTTCCCCCCAATCTGTCAATACAAATGGCGTAATCTATCTTTATCATCTGATTGTAAACCCAGAGTCGTGCAACTTCAAAATTCTACTTGACAGGTCCATACTCCATAGTAGAAAATACTCGGTCAATTATGCAGGTGTGGTCGTAATTCCTAACCGTCGGGCACAAATTAAATTACATGTACTCAAAAACAGTATTTACTATATCTTTCTTTAGTGCACAAACCAAGAGGAACAAAAAATCAAAACAAATTAAGAGAAAACAAACCTGAGCCAATCCATTATCCTTTGTTGATCCGTACGATGGTTCACACCAGATAAAGCTAAAGAAACAGCTCGTACAGTAGACTGATTCGAATTAGATTAATATAAAACTTCCGCCATTACCTGTTCCAATGGATCTCTCGCAGCCGTCTCTGTAGATTATCAAAAACACCTTAAATTTGTAGCTTCTCTAATCACTAAAGACCAAAATTCAAAATGTGTACGTATAAATACACACTATCCGACTGTGCTCAAATTGACTTGTATTCATTAGTCCTTACGACTCACATCAACTGTTTTTCTTCTTCACAATCCACGTCCATTCAAAGTTTTTATACTCTTCTTTAACTCATTGGTTGTTAAAGATGGTTGGCACAGATGCAGGCACCATCTCCTGAATAATCTGTAAGGTAAATTCGTTAGGTTTGTTTCACCGAAAAGATGCAGCTGGGGATATCTCTCAAATGTCCATTTATGGGTTGTACTACGGTATAGTACAATGCAGTGGTAAGTGCTAACCAAGGAGAAGTGGCAAAATGAGTTTAAAAGTCGAACACTGCAGTGAATAAATAAACTTATTCAAAATGACAAAATGAGTTTAAATCTTGCATATAGGACTCTTCCTTATTTGCCATCTCATACGCATATGAGTTCCCTTAAACCACAGATTGCACAAATGAAAATGAAACTCAGTTTTAATATTCTTTGGAACATTTCATCAAATACTAAAAGAGTTCCATTGAAATCCTTAATAAACTTAACTTCATACAACTAAACCAAGAAAATAGCACCCTCCATTCATGCATTAATTTGAAATTAACGAAATGAAACAAATCAAGCAAAACCCCCAAAATGTACACAACCCTAGAATTCATAATTACAGTCTTAATTTTTTTTCATGAATTAGGAATTTGGAATCATACCTGAACGAAGAAGATGAAATAAAACTGATTTTCATCATCAATTGAATTAGCTTTGAATGTCAATCTTAATTAATTCCCACTGACCAGAACAACTCCACAACCCGATTTCCTCAAATTCTCAATAATTTTCAAGTTATTGTCAGCTTTAATTGCAAACCCAATAATCGAATCCAGTACAACCATAACCCATTACTTTCTCACCATCCTTCTTTCACTGGAATTTGGACGATCAAGCCACCACCTGTTCTTTTGCACTAATTTAAAAGTTGGTAGTTATGTCTCTTCTCTACCTGATACACTCCACCAACAGAATCACACCTGAAACACCACAATCCAATTCTCACAGCTAATACAAATCAAGCAAAACCCCTAATTTTTGAGAAACCCTAGAATTCCAAATTAAAATACAAAACGAGGAGGATCAATAGACAAATGACTTTGACAAAAAAAAATGACAAACCATCGTAGCCTTTATTTTTTATATATCCAAGGGTCAATATGGTCGATGATGTGGCATTCTTATTAGCTCATATATTCCAATT
>JAJJMA010113601.1:3852-17958 GCA_023529015.1 Papaver nudicaule | reverse complement strand
TGGGGGAAAGCTTTTGGGGTAAATGTTGTGAATCTTTTTGAGGCAAATGTTTGGGCCTTGGAGGTAATAAGCGTCAACCAAGACTGAAGTCTTAAGACTCGGGAGTATTACCATCTTCATTTCTTACTATCGACTTCTAGGGTTTAAGTTGAAGAGTTAAACCCTGTCCCTCTGAGTAACACGAACGAAGTTCATTATCCATAGCTAATCCCTGAGAGAGTAAGGAAGTAGAACCATGACGGATGAAGCAGAAACACCGGAATTAGGGTTAGCGAAACCAGAAATAGAGGAGAAGAAGAAGAATGAAAAGGAAAAGGAAAAGGAAAAGGAAGAAGAGACTGTAACAATGACCCCATGGGAGCAGCATTCAGCTGTGATCAGTATCCCTCGATTCGATTACAAGGCACCTTCTTCTCTTATGGAGTACTCGCATTCTGGATTCTTTATTACCTGCTCCATCAGTAAGCTCTTCATCTTCTTCTGCTTCTTCTTTTTATATGTCATCTCTCATTTGGTTAAAAGTGAAACCTTTTGAATATTTATAGTTCAAGTAATTGAATACAGTAATATAGTCACAGAAGGTAGTCCAATTGTATTTATTTAGAAAGCGAAACTTGTATTGCTTTCCACCGTTTAGTTTGTTTTGTAATTCAATTACAAGAATTCAACATGATATTTATAGAAGAGTCTACCTTACATTAAGGTTAGTGCTGATTATCGATGCAATTTAAGTTAGAATCAACTCAAGATAGTGGGAATAACTGATTCTAAGCCTTCGCAAATTTGACTAGATGAGCAAAGCTGTGTTGTTCACAGTTGCACGTAGATAATAGAAATTCCTATATCCTCACAACCATTGTCTACCAATATCTCTTTATCTATGTTTATTATGCAACGGGAAGGGGAAATTTAGTTTCTTCCAATATTTCGCAATCTTCTGTATGCTAGTAATGATGTTCTTTGAAATCTGTCTTTGTATCAGAGCGAGAGAAAAGTGCCACGAAAGAAGTCATTTCTGTTTTAGCAAAGGTTTGAAATCTAAACCGAGTTTCTTTACCTCATTTAGTTTACTTATGCAATGTGATATTGGTAAGCTTATATGTAATTTCATGCAGCACTTGTAATGTTCCAAAATATCTGGTTAAACACTTGCCAGTACTCATAGCAGGCCCCTTACTTTGTTTCGTTTCTTTGCTTTCATTCAGTTTTTACTCTTACATCAAGTCCTTAGACTGATTGCAATTTGGCAAACCCATATCATTTTGATGCAATAGGTCCCAAAAGCATGAATGATGTTGTCAATGGCGCTCCTAGGTGATGCATATGTGCCCTGTTCAGTGGGTGAGCTCACAGGAGCAGCTCAACTTTCTTGGGTTAGACTTAGTTGGAGGTACATCCAGGCTCTACCATAAGCATCCCCCCGAAGAAATTGAGGCATGAATAGGCGGCACAGATGCTATAACGTCATTATGTTGCTTGATCTTTTGCCAAATCTTTTCTTATCGTGGATAACATCGCTTGTTTGTTTAGTATTAGAACTTGTTTATTCATTTAGCTCGGTTAATTCTTATTTTGTGGTAAAACTTCCTTATATTTCATATAGGCTCCATATGCATGTGCACCAAAATTGCAGATAAGTCTCCGCAATATGTATTACTTATATGTATTACTTTGTCGGTTTGTCCCTGTCTGCTAATGTATGGTGTGCCTGGTGTAGCACTTCACCTTGCCACATACCCCAGAACCAGGTTCTTGTCTCGTTTAATAGTCATCATCTCTCTCAACCCACGGGGTTTTGAAAATAACCTCTGGATTGTCCACCTTGAGGACTGTGCTCAAAAAGTCATAGCCGTAATTAAAATAGGTTGTGATTAGACTCTTATTAATAAATTGGTTCTTGCTGATCAAATAGGCTGCTCCACAAATTGTTGGATATGACACTGGTCACTGGTGTGTTCAATAGGTCCAAGGTGCCAGCTATTGGTGGCTGAAGGTGCTGAACGAAATCATGTGGGTCTTTGCATGAATATGTTTCCTTACTGATGTCTTGGTCGTCGTAGGATTGATTAGGGTACTTCGTGTTTATATGTTTCTAAGGTCCATGGAACAATTAAGTTTGTTCTTTCAACCTCGACGTAAGATGAAACTTCACGTCTTACCTAATTCGTAACTAAGTGTTAGCAACATAGAATATATAGAATCTAGACAATTCCCATCTAACACTGTGCGAAGAATCAAAGGTAAAAGTTCCCTTTGTACACAGAAATATTTTTTTTAAGTCGCCGAACACATCTTACTAACAGTTAATAAATCATTAATGTTCTAACTGACGAGCTCAGAACTGTTATGCTTTCTTTTGTCTGTCTGAATCTGCCATACTGAGTTTGCTGGGTATTCTTCTTCCTGCATCGTGTAACTATTGCAATTGTTTATGGTACTTGATTGTGCGGAGTACTTACAGCTTTTTGATTGTGCGATTTATTTTAACTCTTGATCGTACTTAAATTTTCGTTCAAATTGGTTGCAGTATGTTAGGTCTTTGAGCACACATAGTTCTGAAAATTCAGAAGCCCCAGATGCAAAGAAAAGAAAAACATGCCCCGAGGAGATAGGGAGTGTTAATCGTGCGGAAAGCAAAGAGACTAATGATGAAAGTGGTAATTTTGTAGTGAAGAGGTTTTGTTTTCATCTCCACTGTATTAAGTACGGATTATCAGGATCACATCTTTTACTTAGTTAAGATGATTAGTTTTAATTTCTGGAATGCAGGTGTAAGTACTAGAGAGACTACTCCATCGTCTCCTAAGATGGATGTAATTGAGGAAAGAGGAATTCTATCCCTGGTCAAGCTGACGAGAAGCGGGTTGCTTCTTTTTACATTTCCAAGAAGCTGCTCTGCTGACACTGTCGATATTGTGGCGAAAATATTTCAGTCTTTGGGTTCTGGGAATCTGAAGCCATTAGTGTAAGTAGCTTACCTAATAGTTCTTAAGTGAAGTATATAAATGTTTACTAGTTTGAGCAGCACCTTTTCTCTATCTTGAAGCCTATAGGATACAGGACAGAATTTGTGTGGCTACTACACTGGTCCATCAATCTTTGTCCATGCCAGATTTTCTAGTCTCCACAATGTCCATTTTAGTTTCTAAATAATTCCTACTCAGATGTTAATTTGAGTTAAAGGTACTTTGTAAGTCCCTGGTGGAGTATGAATTAGGTGGAACTAAAAAAATTAAAATAAGTATAGATATCTCTTGTAATGGGTATTGTATTGTCGTTCAGTGCAAAAACACCATCTTTTTCCTTCAATTCTGTTTTTCTGCCACACGTCACTGATTCGCTTCTCGGATTAGTAATTTTTTTAGTGCTATGGCACCCCAATATCCACTACCTGACACCTTTTCATATGAATTTGCAGTTGGTGTCATCGTATCTTTCCCATCCAAGCAACTTGTTTACTGAAAGAAGATGATTTGCGGACTGTTGTATCCAAGCTAGTCCAAGAATTCGTCAGCTGTGATCAGAATAAATTTGAAAAACCTTTGAAGGTAAAATCAGGGAACAATGTTAATATGGCTTCTCTCTCCTTATACTTGTCATTTTTGGGGTACTGCTTATCTATTATGATTTTTCTATGTCTATATTTATTTGATCGTGAAATCAAATAAAAGATTTTACAATCATATCCTGAAAATTGGGAAAATTATATTACAGACTGGATGAACAAGTTCTCGTGCTTTCAGCATTTACATCACGGTGAAATGCATAGTTTTAGCACAAAATTGCAATTATTTATAGCTCTCAACAAGCTTTACACAATATATTTTGGTTCATCTTGGAGCATTTGATCGTGTTTTTATATATAACATTTTGCTAACAAGATGCCCCAACTATTTTTATTAGTGCGTAAAGCAAAGGGGAATGTTTGAAACATTCTGAGAATTTGAACAGTGCCCCCTGAACCCTAGAGCACTTGTAGAATGAAAAAACTATTTGTAGTGTTGATGAATGATTGATCTTCTAAAACTTTTTCTCAACTCAAAGCTTTCTAGATTTGTGCGTCAGTTTTGATTTTTCACTTTTTATTATCCTACAAGATTTTGTGTAGAAGGATTGTGTGTGAAGATTGGCTGTACCTTAGCTTGCCTGGGTCGGAGCTTTGCTTCTGCTAATAAATAATGTGTTTTTTCTATTCATTTGATTTTGTAGTTTGCAGTTGGTTATAATAGAAGAGGGGTCGAGGAGACAGAGGTGAAGAATAAGAACACTGACCCAAAGTATTCTGATTTACTGGTGCTATTAGACCGAAACAAGTGCTTCAGTGTTGTAGCTGGTGCAGTTAAAGAAATAGTAGCAGATGCAGTTGTGGACCTGAAATCTCCAGAGGTGAAAAGCCATAAACTACTTTTTATAATGTTGTTGTGTTAGTGTGTAATAGATGGCATCTCTTTCCATTACATTTGACATTCATACTTGCATGCGTCAGTTGACAGCTCCATATCCCCTACATGGAGCACATGAGCAGGTTTTAGTGAGGATTATTTCCTCATTAACCATGCAGCTGTGGATTTTTTTCTCTCTGAATACTGTTTTTTTCCCCTCAATTGTTATTTTTACTAACTAGGCTCTTCAAATCTTTAGCTGGGAGTGTTCATCGAGGTGTTACCTGTTTCGGGAATGCCCAGTGGGTCACTAGTGGTTGCCGTTTCAGTTCTTCCACACAATCTCTTCACTTCAAAGCCAAAGCTGTGTGTTAAAGCATTAACTGCTGATACCAAGACCTCAAAAGGACAGATTTGAATGCTTTCACAAAGATATCTCTACTATGTTCTCTCTCATTGGAGGTGCAAAGCAACAACTGAACTCGATACTGCGTTACACAGTAGAAGCTCTGTGGTTCCATTTTGTTACCTCTCCCTTCAAGGTATGAGTCTCAAAATCTGATACAGAACAATCATTAACAATGGAAACATCAGACTTGTACATACATCAGTGGATCAGTACCCCATTACAGAATTTAGTCTGCTTGATGTAAACTTGTTCATAATGGGGGACATGACTGGAATGTGTAATGGATTTATGCTCTTCAATCAATCCATCAGTACATCAAGAATATAATTATATCATACTATTTCTCTAGCTAATAATTAGTCATCCATTCTAGTTTCTGGTTTTTCAGTGTTCACTCCAGTGTCTAGGGGTTGACAGTAGGAAAAAAAGAAAGAACGATAGCCGGATAAAATTTTCACTACTCCAGAAGACTGCCCTACAATGTCAGGTAGAGGCACTTGACTTCACAGTTCCACTTGATTAGGAGTACTACTGTGTTGCTTAAGTTCAGTTGGGTTGGTAATATTACCCCCAATTCAGCGAATGGGTTATGGGCTGTGATGGGTTTAATCTCAAAATCTACATCCAAGTTCTGTTAAGACAGCAAACAGTTGACATTAACCATCGATAGCTTGTCCTAATTCAGTCACCGGCTTAAGATTTCCCCAACCAAAGCAACCTGCTACTTTAACTGAGTGTCTATTCGTTGAGTAAATTTGTGGAACTTTCCATTTCGTGACCTAGTCGCTTGTTATCTTATCTATGCACCTACTGCTCACGGACTTTTTTGTCGACAGTACCGATCATGTTCAAACTAGAGAACAAAAAGTAGCCCTATGAAAGTGCTGGTGCTGCTGAGCTCTAGATATTCTTCGTACCTTCAAAGGAATCGATTCTTTTTCATACATCACCAGCTCTTTATATATGTTTCTCTAGAATGATGATGTGTTTGAAACAGAATATTATTCTCTATATCTTTGTTACATTTGGTCTCTGCAAATATGATTCACGCACTTTAGATTTTTCATATCACCGGGTAAAAGTTCAAATCAAGGCAGGGACAGCTGCAGAACTAACATTTCGAGGCAAGAATGATGAACGAAAAGAAACTAAAAGATAGGTAGATGATCTAATACTCTAGTAGAATTACTAAAGGCTAAATATTTTTTTACAAGAGGTAAATTCTTACTATACTAAACTAAATACCACAGAGAGAGATAGAAAGGTCCAAATTTATATTTTGCTTCTTCATTGAAGTAGTAGAAGAAGACCCAGAACAGTCATGAAAATTCAATCTCGAACTTGAAAAGACGTCGCTGATATCACTTGCCGATGATGTATTGCTCCTTTGAGTTGTGGGGCGCAACGAGAGCGATAACGTGCAGTCTTTCGTTTCGTTCTCTTCTTTACATTCGATGGGAAGACATGGGAGCGAAAGAAAACGATAATCAGGTCCCAAACTCTCTAGTTTTCGCTTTCTACATACTGAAAGTTGTTGTAGTTCTTCCTCTTGACTAATAATCTGTTGCCAGTAATACAAATAAACCATGAAGTCAGAAAAATGCAGGATTTCTTTACACCTTACTTATTACACTTGCAATGATGTAGGATTTAGACCAAAGCATGCCTACACTGTATGAACTTATTTTGCATCAAACAATCGGCATAAAGTCATACAACCTCTTTATTACAAGAGAGATTTTTGCTAGAAGTGGCAAAGTTAAAGAAGCTCTAATTAAAACGACAGTTTCCTACATTATGCTAAGATGCAAAAATGCATTAACTTTCTCTCATGGTATTAAAAAGAAGAAAACAAAAATTCTGAGACAATAGTCCTATGGTACTAAGTACGGTGTTTATCACTAGTCTTTGTCTCATGTATTTGGGTAATTCTGAAAATCCCCCCACGTGTACCTCTCTGATTGGGTCAAACCTTATGCTAAAAACACAGGACAGGGTGCTCAAAATTAACAAGCAAAAATGCAAGTCACCTTTTCATGATAAACAAAAAAAACTTTTTTATGTCTAAAATCTCCAAACATATCAATGTTGTGTGGTCTATTTCTTCTTTTATATGAATCTAAGATGCACTAACTAAGTAAGGTCTAGTACATGAGAATGAGAATGTCATTTCATGCAGCGCTTTTACATCATGAAACAAACAACATAATAAGACTTGATAAAAAAGTGTTATTAGAGAGAGAGAGAAAAAAAAAGGTACCTTAGGGAAACTAGATTCTTGTTGCTGATGATGAGGAAGAAATCCTGAAGCATTGTTAAGATTGTAAAGTTGATGCTGTTGTTCATTTGCCAAATGAGATGAGAAGAAGAGTGCATTAGTATTGTTGGGAGGACCGGTCTGACTTTGCTGCTGTTGCTGGTGGTGGTGTTGAAATATGAAACCACCACTTCCAATAGCATTATTGTTATTATAAGTAGTATAAGGGGAGGTGACTGCTGTTGTTTCACACATTCTCTCGTTGAAATGCAAACTTTGTGATGTAGAACAACTCATTTCCAGTCTTGGCCTGTTTTTTCAACCCAAACAAAAATAGACCCAGAGTTAGAATTTAGAAAAGAGAAGAAAAAATGAAATCTTTTACTAAAAGATAATACTAACAAAAAGATGGGCTTTAAGTATAAAAGCTAATGACCTTTTAGGTGGGAGCAGAGAACCGTAGAGGGATTGATGATGATGAATATGAAGATTAGTATCCTCAATGGATTTTGAAGAAGAAGAAGCTTGAAGGAAACCCACATCATTAACCTCATCAATGCATCCATCATGCTCATCAAAAGAGTACTGTTGTTCTTTTTGTTCATGTTCATGTAAATCTGTTTAACATAACAATATAACAGAGTTAATTAGGAAAACCAAATAGTATTTATTTTAAAAGTAAAAGAAGATTAGACAACTCTTTTGCTGAAAAGATTTGATTTGATAGAGCTCTTAACTATTTTAGGCATATAGGCTACAGCTATATGTATTATGAGGAGAGAAAAAGAAGGAGAAATAAATGAAGAGAGGTTAGCTTAACAGAGTAGTATGAGGGTAACAGCTAACACTGGAAAATTCCATTAATTCCATTAAAGACAGAGATTGGTTTGATTTTCACAAAGATACTAAGAGTGGAAACTGTAACAAAAGATTTGAGTTGAAAATCTTGACAGAATAAAGTATGGTAGTAGAAATTAAAACATGAAACAGCTAGCCTTTATGACAAGTGATCTCAGAGAGAGTAGTTTAGTTCAGCTGCTTTGGAAGATAGAAAAATTTATTACTTTGGATGAACAAGAAAACAGTTTCTTTGAAGAAGTTTGCTGGTGGAAAAAAAAGATCATACAGTACCTCCGTTGCTGTTGCTCTGGTCATTAATTCTCATACTTCTGTACATCTGATTATCAGAGAATAGAATCTCAAGTTAGAAAAACTTAACTGAAACAAACAAAAAGATTACTATACAGTATACTTTTCTTTCCAGTGTTTAGAAACACACAAAAGAACAGAGTTTTGAAGCAAAACCTGAAGATGGCTTTTGACGTGAGAAATGGTTAGTCCTCTAACATCCATTAACTGCATAACAAGCTTAGGTGTTGCTCCTACACAACAAAAGAACAATATACAGAAACCATTAAGATATATACACGACTATGGATGATTATAGTTGGTAGAGAGCAAAAGAGGTAAAGAGTATAGGAACTTACTGTCTTGGCCACCAAGCCTTTCAATGGCTTGAACAAAACAGTGATGAAGATCAGGAGTCCATCTTAAACGAGGTACCTTAGACCTAATATACTGCCTTACAGATCCATTGTTGTTCCTTCCACAACTCCCCATTCTTCCTTCCTTCCTTCTCAAACTGTACACACTAACCACTTTTTCTCTCTACTCTACTGATATACTACTAAGATAACTAATTAAATGCTTAGTTTTAAGCTGCAAAGTTATAATATGAACACACACACAGACACCCCTCAGAAGAACCAACCAAAACAAATCAAAAAAGAAAGTTTGAATTTGTTCAGAAGATCATTAAATGTATTCTTCAGGAATAAGTGTCTTATCCTTTGTCTAGCTAAGACCTCCTTTACCATTTAAACTCTTTGTTCATCTTATCATCTATCTCTTTCAACAAGGTTTCAAAAACCAAAAATTCCTCAGAGAGAGAGCAACTAGACAGGGGAAGGAAAGGGTTAATTCCTCTCAGGAATGGAGTTATATATCTCGTTGGTACTGTGTCTAGCTTTAAAGATACAAAGAAAGAAAATATACTACTATATTTTTCTTTGCAGGGCAGATGAGAGATATAGCAGAAGAAGAAGAATACAAGCAAAGAGTACAAAAAACAAATAAAAGCAAAAACTGATGATGATCTCTGATTCTGAGCTGAGGGGCTGAAAGAGAAATCACGAGAAAAGGAATGAACAAAGGAGAAGGAAGGCCTGTAAATTCCTTAGGTCTCTCTGATTAGTTTCTTTCTCTCTCGAAAAAAAAAAAAAAAAAGTTAAAAGAAAATTCTTTCTCTCTATCACGAGCTTCTGATCTTCTCGAAATCATTACTTATTAAGCTTTGACCTCTCTCTGTCTACCCCACCACGCAAATTTAATTCAACAAAATCTCTCTCTTCACATAGAAACAACGTCGTCATGATCACAGAAGTCCCATGAAATTTATTACCAATAAGCTCCTGATATTTAATTAATTAAAATATTTGCTTGAAAAAAAATTCATTTCTCATTTTACTTAGATTAATTGTTGCATACGTACATTACACTTGATGACGCTCGGACAGCGAAGAAGAAGAGTAGCAGACTCTTCCCAGAGGGTCCAGCAAAATCTGTTTATTTTCTACAATTAGATTATTGCGCAAACATAATATTTGTATATAATATAATAATATTAATAAGTTAATATTATTTTGAATTTAATTTTTTTCTGAAGCTATTTTGAATTTATTATTAATATTTGAGTTTTGTTTGTTCAATAAAATCTTAGATCTTACTCAAGCGTGAGAGGAAGAATATGACATGCATCAAAAATTCCATTCCATCTATCAATTCATGTGTCCCTGTTCTTCTAGCAAAAAGAGAAAAGTCTTTAATCCATTCAAAGAGCGTTGGGAAAAATAAGAAAAGAGAAGGGTATGTCTCTCCATAAGATGTAGTGGTCAAGGTCAGTATGTTCTAGGCAAAAAAATTCAGCTGCTACGATTCAGACATTTGTACATGTAGAGCACCACCATGCCAGCTTAGAGCACTACCATCAAAACCACTGCTTTCTTGTTCTCTATCATAACGGTTGGGGGCAGTCCCATTTCAAGTGGGGGGCTCTTAATCCCACCCAAGATTGTTTGCTAAGAGGTGTCTAAATTTTGAAGTCGGTATATTCTTAAGAGCAAACCCTATGGTGTCATAAGTCTTCCATAGATTTTGGTCATCTAAGGAAGACATATTTAGCGAAAAAAAGCAACTACTCTGGTCTTATCCCACAATCAAGCGGAAACTGAGTTCCTGATGGTTAAAGGTTGCGGAGACTGAGTCCCCGCAGATATGATGTTGCGGAAACTGAGTTCCCGCATGGTCAAATCTTGACTTTTTACCGTGCGGGAACTCAGTCTCAGGAAAGAATGCGTTTTTAGACAGGAGAATTTGTTCTACAATGGTTTTGAATGAACAAGTTTTACCCCCTTTTGATTTTGATGTTGTGTTTGTTTGATTTTGTTCGACCTATTGAAAGAGTATGTTCTCAACCTAAAGGTGGTTTGTTTGCATCTTTCAATTTGAGTTTTCATAATCAAATGATTCTAAATTGTTCTTAACTCAAGATAATTTTCATTAATTAGAGAAACAATTACAATACAATCAAATTCCTAAACCGAAACAAAAACTACACTGCAAATTCATTTAAATAAAGATGAAGCTGATAACGATAGAATTTTAGTACTAAAACATAATCTATTAACGATAAAAAAGGGTAGATATGTCTTTATATGAAAACATAATCTATTGAACTTTTTATTTATAAAAATTGAAAAAATGAAGAGAGAAAGAAGGAATCAATTGCAACAAGATAGAATGTGATGAATTGGTTTGAGAAGAAGATTCCTCTTATATAAAAGAAATGCCAACGACTAGTTTTTTTGAATTTTGAAAAAATAGTCGTTCGGGATTGGACGGTCCATAAAAACTAGTTGTTGGGAGAGTGATGGCTAGGATGTGAGTTGTAGAAGGAGTGTGAAAATAACAAGGGCAAACAAGGAAGGTAGGAGGCGGCGACTGAGAATCCGCAGGGGGTAGTAAGCGGAAACTGAGTTCCCGCCTTACAGAGTCTGAGTTCCGCATAGGGATGGCATCTCTACTTGGTGCTACACATATGTAACACCACCTAGGGAAATCCCAAGGATTCCCTAAATTGTAGAGATATCCTCCACCATAATGGGTGTCCTTCGTGAGGATTTCTCTATAATCTAGAGACTATATAGTGCTTGTTCTAAGACGCCATTGTCTTCGGACTGAGTATGAAGTTATATTGTGTCGGTATAAAATCTGATTTGAGATCTTATACCCAAAGGCCATTGGATGAAACTATAAGTAATGAGGTTTATGTGTTGTTTAGGTATAAAATCACCCATCGAGGATCTAATATGAACAACTCGATTACCAATAGACATAACGAAAAGGATTAAGATTCTAATAACGAAAATATAAAGAGTAAAGATCTAATGCTTTATTGACCGTCAAAATACTTATGATGCTAATTCTACAAGGATTATGAGCTTCAAGACCAGAGGAGATCAAACATTATTTACTAACCTAGTCTCTCTCAAAAGCTCTCTAGTCTAACAAAAAAAATCCAATCCTTACAACTAAGCTCGAGCTCGCTTTTTATTGTACGAGATACAATAGTGGAAGACAGCTAATAATACAAAGTATACAAATGGGTGTCAGAGGTTGTCGAGTAAGTCGGTGTCCTTCGTGATGGTCATCGAGTCTAGATTTAGTTTACACATCCTTCGATGAGGTATATTTGATGATGCTATCGAAGATATACATCGAGTCGTCTTTTTCGAAGTCCTCCTTGCTGTCTCGATCTCGTGCGCGCCTTTTGATATATTCGATTAAGACAGCTCACTGATATACGATATATTCTGGGATGTATTTCATGCATCGTTCTCCTTCCCTTTATCCTGCTTTCTCTTCAGGATGCTGACACGTGTCTTCGATGACTTTATGCCCATACATTTTGCCTCTTTCCTTGTTCGAATATTGTAAATGTTCGGAGAAGGAAACATTATTCTAACTTCCTCGACACGTGTCCAGTCTTTAATTTTGTAACTGACACACGTTAGCCCCTTACTTCGGAAATGTCGCCCCTTTCGACCTTCTGACCTGATATGCCGGTTTCGTGTCTTTCCCTATTTAAACTAAACTTCTCTCTCCTTCTGAAACTTTATTACATGTTTAGAATTTTCTGCAAAAACCCTCTGTCTCAAACAGATCTCTCGGGCCCCTTTTTTCTTCTTTGAATCTACTTTCTTTGTTTCTTGCTTATAAGTCTTTGATAATGATGAGTTTCCCGATCTATTCTACGTACTATGTTCTTGATTTCTCCTTCAACTAACTTTTTTCTGCTACTGTATTTCAGCTACCCAAGAAGAAGAATGTTGCCCCGAAGAAGAACATTGATCCTAAACTTTCCTGGGAGGAGTGATCTAGGCTTCTGGGATACCAGAAGGATCTTTTCCCCTACAGTGAGATCGCAGAGGTGGAAGAAAAGGCTCGAGATGGATTTAGGAGTCTTTGTGCGAGCCGTATGCAGTGAGAGTCACACGTACGGTAACGAGGGAGGTTCGCGTCTTTGGACCTAAAGGCTCTTTAGAAACTCATATGTCCGTAATGTGAGGCCCTGACTGGACTTTCTTTTCCTACAAGGAAGGGCCTACCCACCCTATTTGTTCCATGTTCTATGGGTCGACTGGAGATACCCACTTCGATCAATTAGCCAAGATTTTTACCGGATACGAAATGACTGGTGCTCCATCTAGTGGTCTTTTTGTGGGTATTCTCTTTATCGCCGTAGGTTTCCTATTCAAGATCACTGCAGTTCCTTTTCATATGTGGGCACCCGATATCTATGAGGGTTCACCCACCCCGGTGACAACATTCCTTTCTATTGCGCCTAAAATCTCTATTTCTGCAAATATGTCACGTCTTTCTATTTATGGTTCCTATGGAGCTACATTGCAACAAATCTTCTTTTTCTGCAGCATTGCTTCTATGATCTTAGGAGCACTGGCCGCCATGGCCCAAACGAAATTCAAATGCGGAGGTTTTGTCCCCTGATCTGCTTGTTGAACATCAATGTAATGCCAAACGAGTCATGGTTTCTGGCGAGTATTTAGGTGTTGGTTTGCTTATCCCCTTGTATAATCCATCGAACCCACTGTTCTACGAGATATACTCCAAGATTAATCCTCGTCGAGTTGTGCTACAACTGACTGGTAACTCGATCCGACTGCTCAGCGAATGGGTTGCTCGTTCTGAGGGTAGATCAAACTATCCTACTTTCCCGGAGGATTCAAATCCTCCTGAATTCTAGACGGCATACAATTTCTTTGAGCATTATCAAGTTAAAATGGACTTGAATAAAGAAGCTGCTCCCTGGGGTGTGCGATTCAAAAAGGCTTTTGGTAAAGTACATGTTTTCGAGGATGTGGACCCAACTGGTACGACCACCAACAAACTGCTTCGTCATTCCAGTGATGACGTGTGGTTTACCAAGCCTCTGCTCATCGAAGGGCCTATTCTATATGGTTCTACTGATGAAGAAAAAAGAGTTGATAGTACTGGCTTCAAGGACGGCCATAACTTCCAAGTTGTTGACTTCTTCGCAATTCGCTTTTCTGAGGATGAGCTGAAAGAGTCCAAGGGGAAGGTTGATGCTATAAAAGTGAATGTAAGCTTCTTCACTTGCATTCCTTTTACTCCCTTTGATTGCTTTCTTATATTTCTTCACACATTTCATAAAGGACGGGGTAAGGACCAAGATGATGGTTCGAAGAAAAAGAAGAAGAAGAAGAAGAAGAAGAAGAAATCCAAACGAGCCTCTGATGGGGAGGGGGCGAGTAATCATGTAACAAACACTTCCTGCCTCAGCTATGCTATGGGTATGAATACCTGCCTCTGTTTGTTTCCTGATGAATTGGCTGTTATTCAGCAGGGTGAGGTTGTTCCCGAGATGTTTGTGTGTGTGTGTGGTGGTGGTGGTGGTGGGT
>JAJJMA010113598.1:0-10450 GCA_023529015.1 Papaver nudicaule | reverse complement strand
TTCTAACTCCTATCTCACTCACAATTCTATTAACTAGCCTTTATCTACCTCACGTCATCACGGCATACCCAAAGGAATCCCGGCATACTTCGAAAAATTTTCAAAACTCAATCACCCGGGTGTAATTAGGCTATCCCTTATTTCAGTGACTAAAATACCCCCACACATATTAAGCAACCGATTAACTCAAAACAAGTTACCGATTAAGCTAACCTAATTACTAATTTAGCTACTTAGCCACCGATTACTTTAGTTCTTCTAAATTTTTTTTCATTTGAGAGGGAGTTAGAAGAAGAAGAAGAAAAAGAAGAAGAAGTTTTTTTTTTAGAAGTTGAGATGGTTGTTTTGAGTGAGATTGAGCGGGGTGAATCTTCTTCTCTTGAAGATGATAATGCTACGAATTCCTCTTACGTTAAAGAAGCCATGGATTGTTGGAACTCTACCATTCTAGAGAAAAGCCATGAACAAGAGTGTTTGGAAGAAAATCAAGAATCAAAGAAGGGAAAGGAAGTGAACTCGACTCCAAATGATCAGGTAGTTCTCTAATTTGAAACCCATTAGCTTGTAATGGTTGATTGACGTATGAAAAATCAAAGTTTGCATGCCTTGAATGTTGCAGTTAGAATATTCGGTAGATCCAGACCATTAATGGAGCCACCGAATATCCAACCACCATCCGTACATGCACAATAAAGTAACCATTCGGTCACTCGAAATCTGTTCTAAGCTACCGAATGTATACTCGGTAGACTTCTAAGCTACCGAATGTACACTCGGTGGCTCAAATGGTTACCGATTCATATTGGTTTTTGGTACAGAATATTGGCCAAACCTCATCTATATTCGGTGGCTTAATTAGCTACCGAGTGATTCTTTCCAGTACTACTCGGCAGTTTGTCTTTTTCATCGAGCTACCGATTGTTGTTAGTTTTCCAATTTAGTTGACTAATGTTTTCAATCTTCTTTGTAGGTTGTACCCTTTGGGGACCTTCCCGAGGATGATGTTGTTGAATATGATTCATATTTGCGACCCGATACCTCCTCACACTATCTAACTGACTTGGTATGCCTCCTACACTTGTATTTATCTATGATTTTATCCCTTTTGGTTTGGTTTTCTAATTGTTGTGACTTTCTCGTCTAGACATGGAAAGAGAGGAAAGATGCAAAGGCTTGGCTTGAGGTGCGTGCAAAAGAGATCATGTGCGTAGTGGTTAGCGGTCAACAATCAAGGTGGAATAGGTTTGAAATGATTTGTGAGTGCGGTAGGAAGAATGAGAGTCATGATGCAAAGGGTTATAAGCCTATAAAGAAGACCGACAGGATCTACGATACTCATTCAAAGAAGACCGATTGTCCGTTCAAGCTTGCTTATAATCTAGGACGTGATGAATTGTGGAGAATGAAAGTAATGAATGGTTATCACAACCATGATCCTCCGGAAAGTCTTGTTGGGCACGTTGCTTATGCTATGTTGACTCCACCTCAAATGGATATTGTAAGGGCGATGATGGGCACAAGTACCGGGAATCAAATCCTCACTATGATAAGGGAGCAAGACCCCAACAACTTGTCTACTTTGAATACAGTTAAAGCCGCGAAAGCCATGTTTAGTAAGATTGATTGGGATGGTCGATTGATTATGTCTCAATCGGCTTGGTTATGCGAGCAACACAACTACACAATGAGAAGACAAACCATTAACGGGGAAGTGAAACGTATTTTTTTGGCGCATTCGGATATGATTAAACTTGCAAGATGCTTCCACCAATTTTTGTTGATTGACTGCACCTACAAAACCAATAAATACAACATGCCGTTGATCAATATTGCTTGCCACACATCGGACAAACAAAGTTTCACCGTGGCTTGGGGTTTGATGGATAGGGAGATCGAACCAAGTTATGTTTGGATGTTGAACAAGGTGAAGAGTCTTTACAATCCGGGTGAAATTCCAAACGTTTTCGTTACGGACAACGAACAAGCCTTGATGAATGCCATCCAAGAAGTATTTCCTGGTTCCCACAATATTCTTTGCACTTGGCACATCCAGTGTAACATCAGAGCGCGTTGCAGAAAGCATATTCAACCGAAAAGGCGTCCAAAAGGTGCGGACATTGAATTAGAAGAACGGGAACGTCTTAGTAAACTCACCGATGCACAACGAGAGGAAGAGGACAAAAAGTTTGAGGAGGCGTTTAAGGATGGTCACCGATTATTTTTGCTATTTCAAAAAGGATGGGATAAGATTGTTTGGTCTATGACCGAGGCGGAGTATGAGCTGAACCTGGAGGCTTGGATATTCGAGTGGAGTCAGAACCCAAAACACAAGTTGGCAGTAGAGTATTGTCAAAAACAGTGGTTGCCGCTAAAGGAGATGTTTTTCCGTGCATGGACATATGATTATAAAAACTATAAGAACGAGGCAACAAGTGTGGTGGAGGCTCAACATGGGAGACTGAAAAGAATTCTTCAAGGAGGTCAAAATGGGGTTGTGTCGCTCCAACATGGTATTCACGAGTTCACCAAGCGTGATTTGACCAGAATAAAGGCAAAAATGGAGTGGAGTAGGCAAAGATATTTTAAAAAGTACAAAGGTCATCCACTTCTTCGTGGTTTAACTTCTAGAGTGTCGACATGGGCTATAAAGCACATGATGAGAGACTTTAAGTGGTATATGGAGCACGGTGTGCCGGATGATAATTGCAATTGTGAGACGATGTCGGGGATCGGACTACCTTGTCCGCATAAGCTTGGTAAGTACGTACACAGAATTGATATGAGAGACATTGATCCGTTTTGGAAGCAACTATCTTTCACTCCAAATCCCTCAAAGAACCCCCAAGTTGCTTTTATGGAAACGCAATTGTGTCATCGGATCGCTACAATGTACGACGAGAACGATTTTTCTCAAAAGCAGAACCTCCACGACGACTTGGAGGTGGCAATGCACCCCTTCTTAAATTTAGATAAAGAACCAATGAAGCAAAAGACACCAGGAAGACCGCCAACCCTTAAACCAAGAAAACTAGAAAGACTGGAGTTGAAGAATATGAAGATTTCGGCCACAAAGCAGCAGGATTCTTCTGAGTGTGATCCTTCTCTGCATGAGCACACAGAAGCTGACTTTGCACCGGATCCGGTTCCAAAAAAAAGGGGACGACCTATTGTTGACAAGGGAGAATGTTCAAGGCAAGTGAAACCAAAGTCGTCGACAAGGGAGAGTGTTGGTGATGTGTTGGTAACAACTACGGTACGTCCTCCCATTCTCTCTCAACATTATTTAGAAGAACATCCGGAATGTGTACGGAAGTTTGTTTTAGCAATCGATGATGTTCCACGTGATGGAAATTGTGGTTTTCACGTCGTTGTGGAGCAACTTGGAATACGCCAACAAGTTTTTGTCGACAACCTCACTCCAGTGGGATATACAAGGAAGAAGATGGGAGAGCAACTCCTCAAGGACAAGGAATTCTATATTGGAATGAATTTGGAAGGTAATCGTAGGGATAAATTGAAACAATTCAACGATGATCTTGCCCGTATTAATGGCCGAAAGAATATGAAGACGGTTGTTCCCAAGTATTGGATGCGTATGCCATGGTGTGGATATCTAATTGCTGACTCATTCGATTGCGTTGTCCATTATTTTTCGATTGGGATAGGTCATTGTTCGACTTTTGTACCTACAAGATCGGTTTGTACGGAGGAAAACGTCGGTAGAAGAGTCGTCATAGCGTTTATAGGCCCCGACCATTTCATTGGTTTGAGGTTAAAAGAAGATTGTCCCCTACCTCCCATGGCAGGGTATTCAACCCATTTTCAAGACAACCACTGTAGTGCTTGGATTGAGAAGTATGCGTCCAACATAGAAGATTGGAAGGTTCAACATCCCCTTCCGAGCGGCACGACTGATGTGGAATAAGGTATGTATCTTAGTGTGGATGAATTTTGGGCCTTTTATTGACAATATTTCTTGATTAGAGCAAGCTTTTTGGGTTAAATGAAACTTGTACTTGGAACATATTATGGTAAATGCACTTGTTTGGATTTCTGTTCTTATATTCGGTAGCTCCATAATGCTAATTATATACCAGTCGGTAGCTCATACGTATTCTGTCAGTATAAACAAATTTAAGGAAAGCATACTCGGTAGACAATGAAATCTACCGATTGTATACTCGGCAGATCATTGGGTTACCGATTCGTATTGATTTTTGGTACAGGATATTGGTACAGATATTCGGTAAGTATAATTTAACTACCGAGTACATATTCGGTAGCTCTTTTACTAACCCGATTTACCGAATGGTGCATCACCCAAAGGGAAATACAACCTTATTTCACTACAATTCATCGGAAGTTTCATCTTCTCAATCCCTACTTCTAACCAGACCTTCTAACCTCAGAACTCAGTACTCGGAGATATGTCGGAGCATACGTTTGTCATTAAATATAATCCCTACTGATAACCATAAGCTCGTCTTCATTGGTGAAACAAATATAATCACCCATAAACAGAACTAGTAAGTGGCGTGTGGATCATTGACTAATAGCCAATCGGTGATGAATTTCGTTGAGTGCTTTAGCAGCATCTTCAGAATCCATCCATGTCGAAATCTGCGAGCCCCGTTCCGCTGCCTCCATAGCGTCTTGAAAGCTAATTTCTGAAATTGTAAAAAACAAAACTTTAGTGTGCAAATACACCATGATTGGATCAAGATGGAAAACGAGAAGATAATACTCACATCTTCTTCCGAAGTGTATTCGTCTTGAAATGGAGAACCTATCAGTTGACATATTATACAATGCTCTCTCATACGGCCTTTGATGTAGTCAAATCTATTTGCTAGTTTCTCCCACGTGCGTTCTTTGGTATTCCCGGTGATGTGTTGATAATGAACCCCTACACCCTTCCAAAACGAGACGTAACCAGCATTTGGATGCTTATTGTAAAAAATGATGAACGCAGCTACCAACGACCCATCCTCCTCGTCATCCCATTATGCAATGTTTGTCATTGGTGGATTTTCCATTTCATATAAGTGGTTTGAGCTTACAAAGTTGGGTTATTGGTGTGGCTATTGTTGGGAAGAAGGTTTTTCTTTTATAGAGATATCCCCAAACGACACTATTTTTGGGTAAAAGTGCCTAAAAATTTCCCCAAAAATTTGAATCTTCATATTCGGTAGATCATTTCTCCACCGAATGTACCTAAATTTCCGAATCTTTATATTCGGTAGCTTATACTCCTAATCGAGCTACCGAGTATTGTAGCCGTTCTGAAAATGTGTACTTTTTTTTCAAAATTTATATCCGTTGGGCATTCAACCAAAGCCACCGAGTAGTTGCTATAAATTCAATCTTCCCCAAACCCATTTCCTCAAAAAAAAATAATAATTTGAAAGCCATCCTATCTTGCCTTCTTCCACAATGGCAAGTTCATCTTCAAATAACAAAAGGGTCATTCGATCACCACAACAAATACTTTCTTTGTTACGGAAACCGAAGGAACCAAACTTCGTTTTAGTCGGTACTCCTCCATCATCTCCTCCTCCTCGTACACGTTATCGAAACTTCACTCATAAGCTAGTTCATGAATACTTTTATGAGTGTACTCCATCTCAAAAACCATTATCTCCTCCTCCATCAACACGAAAGAAAGCTAGTTTTGCTCCGTTTACGTTGGAAGAAGATCTACGTCTTTGTAAAGACGTTATGTTCTATTATGAATTACAACAAAATCGTGGTAAACAAAACAATATATCGAAGTATGTTATATCGAAACCGTGCAAAGACATCAACTGGAACTCCATTTGGAATTATATCGAACAAGACTTCGACCTTCAATCAAAACAATACGTGCGAGATGCAAGAGGCCTGTCAGATCGATGGTGGATCATACACCAAAATGCACGTGATTTTATGCACTTTCGTCGCTTGGTCGGAGCTCAACTTGGGAAAGATGTTACGGAGGATGAAGTATATACTGCGACTTTGAAGGTATGGAAATAAGGGAAAGGTCAAGATTTCGAGTACGAACCACATTATGCCGAACTAAAGAGTTTCCTCCTTCGCTGGAATGTTTGTTGATTTAATTTCAATGTAATCCATTAAGTTGTTAGTTAATGAAATTTTATTTGTCTGCTGAACTTAGGAACTTGGTATGCAATACATACTCGGTAGCAACAAAATGTACCCGAGTAGTGTATCTTCTAACAACTACTCGGTAGCAACAACAAACAACCGAGTGGTGAATCTTCTAACCAGTACTCGGTAGCAACCACAGGCAACCGAGTGGTGTATCTTCTAAACAACAATAATACTCGGTAGCTTAAAAATGCTAACTAAGTGGCCGATTATTCCTATTTCTAAAGACAGAATGACAATTGCAAAACCAGGTATACTCGGTAGCTTTAGAAATTAAAATTAAGCAACCGAGTAGTGTTTCTATTCTGACAAACAAACGTAATAAAACATGAAATCCGAACACATTAAAGGGATAAAACAAACAAATGCAATCCAAACACATTAAAAGTCCAACATCTTTTCAAGTAAGTTTAACAAACCACTTACTTCAATTACCACGGCCACCACCACGACCTCGTTTAGAACGCATTATCTTCGGGATTCGCTTAGAAACTCCACCTCTACCACTTTCATCAGCATCGTCTTCTTGATCAGCACTGGTTGAATCCAACGGACGCTTGCTCCCCTGCAATGGCTCACTAGTCTCTCCATACTGCGTAGCATATGCTTCATTATCAAAATTTTTGATAAGTTCACAGGTTTCTGTGATTTTTCTTGTCCTCAAAGGCTCTTTTAGCTTGAGATGTCCCATAAGAGAGGTAGTTGCAAACTCAATTCTTCGTTTCTGTATGAAATTCAAAGCATAATTCAACACATTTAAACCATAATTTATAATTTAAACCAAAATTTAAGAAAATATAACAAGAATACGTACCACTCTCGCAACCATAGCTTTGGGCAATCCCTTAAGGAGAGACCCGCAGGTAGTGGTGCCGCCACCCTTTTTTGGAGGTAATGTAGTTGAGATTTGCTGATTCCCATCGGAACGAATCACAAAGGGGTGAGAAACATTCCGGTACCATTCCATGTATTCCGGCCTCACATCAGCCTGTCCCACAACCCATTCGCCAGTATTAATCATAAAAAGATTTCTCACATTCCACTGCTCTTTTATGGTTGGAGCTTTGTCGTGTTCAACCGTGATTGCATCTCCTGTCCATCCGCATCTAGCAATATCAACATTGTTCCACCCATCGGAAAACAACATACTCCAAGGTTCTCCTTGGACCCTCCCTAGTTGACGCATTACACGAGTTGGATTATACATCACATAGTCAACAGGGTGCCACAAACCCCCAAAAAACCATCTCAGCGGGACACGGGATATATCCGGATTATCCTTCCATGGATCAAAGGTAATGTCATCAACCATAATGTTGTCGAACTGAATCCGGAGGTCAATCAATTCTTGTGCTTGGATGTGTTTTCTCGCCTGAGTTTGACCTCTAGTGAATATCCACCTCTTCCCATAACCTTCAGTCGATTCCCATTTATCATCTTTAGTTGCTCGCTTGATTTCCGGGAAATGTTCGTAACCCCAAACCTAGGTATATTACACAAAATGTTAGAAGTTGCAAGCGAAATACAAAATTGGGAATCGAGGTTTATGGTGATAGAATTACCTGAAGTATAGCAACATTTCCTCCAATTTGAGCAGTATTTTGCCTCGAGGCAGTCCTCATCTCCTTCAGAAGGAATGCAAGGCATGCAGTTCCCCAAGCGTAGGTCTTGACCTTGTCAAGATACTCCAGCAACTGTAAATAGTTGACATCGACCCTACTACCTGTCTTGTTGGGGAAGATGACACACCCAAGGAGATAGAGCAAGTACGCCGTAGCCGTATGCCTGCAAGTTTCTTTAGATATCTCCGACCCCTTTTGTTCCAGCTCTGCAGTTCCGCTAAACTGCTCCCTTAGTGATTTAAGGTCGAGCTGTCTATTCCTGTATGAGGCACACTTTTTCCACTCCTCCACATACTTATCCGGGCTCCAACCAAGGCAGTCAAAAACGAGACGGTTGAGCTCTTTCCAATCAACACAAGGGTCGTAGCCGTCTGCAACCGCCTTGCCCTCAGGCGAGAGTTTAGTGATAACGTGTGCATCTTCTGGAGTGATTGCCATTTCTCCACATGGCATATGAAAAGTGTCGGTCTCACCATAAAAACGCTCGAGGAGGGCTGATATGAAGACCCTATCATGGTCTATAATGGAGTTGTCAACAGCTGGCAACAACCCCGAGGCCTCCACCTGCGCAAGAGCTCCGGAACAAAGATCTTCCTTGGGCCACAACTTCATCTTCCCCGCCGAAGATACAGGTTTCAGAATTCTAATTGCATCCACATGATCCTAGGATAACAACATGACTATATGTATGCAACAATAGGTAACCAAATAACTAAAAAAAACAAAATGGTTGAACCTCTTACCTCGGCACAATAGATTGATTGCGCCCAAGAGCATTTGTAACCAAAAAGCAATTCACCACCATCGTTAGGGGTTCCAGGAGGTTTTTCGTCATCGTGACCTGCGATCATTTTGAATTTCAAGTGGTCCTTACTTTTATCCTTACTTTTCTTATTAACATTATCTTCTTCTTGATCAACAGGTTCTTCTTCTTCTTGTTCAATCTGAGTTGTAGGTGCAGGAGCAGCCCTAGCTTGTTTTCTACTAGCTCCACCTCTACCTGCACCACCTCCACTAGAAACATCTCTAATAGAGTTACCTTCAGCACCTGAAGTCCCTGTACTTGGAACACCCATATCTTGACTCCATCTCTCTGCAGCAGCAGCCCTAGCATCCTTTTTAGCAGCCTTAGCAGCAGCCTTAGCAACAGCAGCCTCCTGTTCTTTTTGTTTGCGGTGTTTAGCGGTCAATTTCTGACCCCCTTTAGTTCGTGCTGGTAGACTTTCCGGAGATTGGATATTTATATTGTATTCTTCTGGCCTGTCGAATCGTCGCTTTGTTCTAATTTCCTTGGCCCTAATGTATACCAAAGAAAAGAAAAACTTTGATATCAGGTTCTAAAACAAAGTACAAGTGTCTAGCAACACTCGGTAGTACATGTAACTACCGAGTAGTGTAAAATGGAAGGCACAAAACACTTACTCGGCAACCAAAAAAGAAACCGAGTAAGGAGAACTGACCCTCGGTATCTTGCTATAGCTGCCGAGTACGCATACTCGGTAGCTCGATAAATATATGAGTTACCGAGTGCTGTTAAACCCTTCGGCAGCACAAAAATACTCGGCAACCAAAAGAACTACCGAGTAAGAAAAATTGTTACTCGGCAGGAGAAATTGCTACCGATTATAGCTTAAAAATTTTACAGATATGACTTATCATACTCGGTAAGACAAAAAAGCTGCCGAGGTGAGTATAATCCATAAGCACTCGGTAAGCAAAAGAGCCACCGACTCTGTAAATTTTCATACTCGGTAGCTCTATAAGCTACCGAGTTAGGATGTTCATACATAAACCCTAGTTTTTCAGGGCGAAAAATGAAAACCCTAATTGCTAAATTCATACATAAAGCTTGAGAATTACCTCACTGAAACCATTTGTGGTGGAACCAATTCTGGTGGAACCACTTGGTTCAAAACAGCGTTCTCTCTATCATCTCCTTCGAACCAACCTCGAATTTCTGGGTCGGAGTCGTCTTCTTCGCCTGCAAATTCTCGTTGAATTGAAGGGGTAGTAGAAGAAGAAGATGTTGGACTAGCAGGAGGAGTGGGTTCTTTCTCCTTTCCTTTATTCTTTTTCGGAGCCATTATATCTACGATGAATCGTTATCGAATCGACGCTTAACGACGAATAATCGACGATGAAATCAAATAATTGAGAAGCCACCGAATAGAATTGGGAATATGGGTTGAGAATGGTGGTAAAAGAGAAGATAGGGGCGGAATTGGGTGGTGATAGAGGATGAGAATGGTGGTTGTGGAAAAAAAGGGGAAGGGGAAGGGAAGAGGAGAAGGGGAGGAGAAGAATGAAGAAATTATTCGGTAGGTTTAGGTTAAAACATTTAGTAAAGGGTAGTACAGATATTTTACGTATAAGGGAAAGGGTATAACTGGTTTTTCGCCCACCCATTTAGCCATCCCTTAACGCGTCAAGCTGGATGGGCGAATAAGGCAAGTATGCCGGGATTCCTTTGGGTATGCCGTGATGACGTGAGGTTTATCTAAACCTCCATCCTACTATTTTTTGTCTAAAACATCTCTTTGCATCTCCCTGTGTTCTTCCAAATCCCTACCCAAAAGATGATAATGCCTACTACTTCTACTTATAGCTACTAACCGCATAGAGTATTAAAATACAAAAAATTGTGATGATTGACACTTGGGACCATAGGTGTCCCATAC
>JAJJMA010113595.1:0-16400 GCA_023529015.1 Papaver nudicaule | reverse complement strand
TAATTACCATTAGCTGTATTTTGATATCTCACGACCCTATCCTAGTAGCATGGTCATATCCCTAGCCTATACGTAAAAATACCTACGCATGCGCATTAGCCTAGCTCATGCTCGAGCCAAACCCTAGGCAATTCACGCCATAAGCACTTGGATATACACGGCCATTCCTTGGCCTGATTACGGGTATCCCCGGCCATCTTCTTGGCCAAGCTTGGATGCCCACGCCATTGCATTGGCCAAGCTTTGGGTATCCACGGCCATGCCTTGGCCTAGTTTTGGATGCCCACGCCATTAGCTTGGCTTAACTTTGGGTATCCACACCTTTTGGCTCGCCTAACCCTTGGAAGCACACGATTACTCCATGCGCGCTAGCTTTTGGATACCCAAGGCCACGCCTTGGCCTGATTTTGGGTGTCCACGCCATCCCCAAGCCTAATCCTTATCCTCACGCAATCCCTAAGCCTAATCCTTATCCCTCGACAATTCCCTTATCCTTATGCTCACGCCGTCCCTTCCTTCCATGCTTGGAGGCCCACGGCCAATCCCTGCCTTAGCTTTTGGATATCCATGCCTTTAGCTCGCCCTAGTTTTGGATATCCATACCTTTAGCTTGCCTTGGTACTTGGGTGCCCACGCCACCTCCTTGGCCTGATTTTGGGTACCCACACCATTAGCTTACCCTAACTTTGGATACCCACGACTATTGGCTTGCCTTGGCCTTTGGATGCCCACGGCCATGCCTTGGCCAATTCTTTGGGTGTTCACGGCCATGCTTTGGCTAATTCTTTGGGTGTCCACGGCCATTCCTTGGCCAAACTCTTGGAGTCCCAAAGTCGTGCCTTGGCCAAACATTGGAGCCTTATGGCCATGCTTAGCCTAATTTATGTGGGCCTTATGGCTTTCCCTCGCCTAACTTGTGGAGGCCTTATGGTTTTCCCTCGCTTGTACTCATGGAGGTCCATGGCCGTCTTCTCTCTCACGGCTATCTTTACTCCATTGGAGCTAGAGTATATCTTTTTCTAGCCTCCCCTATATTTATGGGTCCCACTGATCCAAATCCTAGAGGATTATGGATTTTATTGAGTCCATAATACTCTAGTTTCCTAATCGAGCTCGGAAATCTGACAGCTCACGTATTTCTTCAATGGGCGATTTTTACAGCCCAATCCGTGAACAATTAGGAGGCGCTTTCTTCACGAAAGTTTTTCCTATGTGAGTTTTTCCTAGATTACCGCAAGCGGTGGGGGGCCGACCGAGGAAAAACAAAAGTACATCTACTAGATTCCAACTACTGCTTATGTTCCATGTATTTCAACTGCTACCATTACAACTATGCAAAATGTGGCATGGCACTATGTCTAGAAAAGTGCACCTATATTCTCATGCCATTCTCATTTGAACTGTTATCAGCATGGCAAAATGTGGCATGACACTATGTCTATTATACCCACTGATCGATCCAGGCACGCTCATACATCCGCTTTTCAGTTCACATGTAAACCGAAAAATTGTGTAAATTTTATTACGTGTCATTGTTACTGTAAAATAGCATGGTATGGCAGTGTATTTTGTTGGGTTCATTTGGGTAATTGTCGAATGCTGATTATTTAAATTGGACCTTATAGGAAATTCATTTGTTATGTTTAGGCAGTTGTTAGCCCAGACAAATTCTTTTATTCTATTACAAGTACCCAAAGAAATTTGGTCTACTGAAGTACTAATTTACACGTGCAACAAGCCTACAAATTTATATACATATGGAGCTCTAGATTTACAAACACACTAATCTTAGATGGGTTGCACGGCCTAATTAAGCGTTGAAATGGCTGCCAATGCTAAGGAATATACACGTTCCAACTACTGCATGGTAAACAGGTGTTAATAAAGTTTGAAAAGGATAAGGAATATTAGGATACGGTGATTATCTCTTCGCCTCTGTATTTTTTCTCTGTATTTTTTCACAACTAAAAAAACCCTTTGTTGAATACCAAAAAAAAAAAAAAAAAAAACTTTGTTCCCAAATTTTTTATAATCATCTCCTTTTTCTTTTTTTTCTCTCTTACATACTCATTTTGATTAGTTTACAGTAAAGCCTAAATTAAAGAAATTACATATTTAAAGAAGGAACAAATACTTCTCCAGGGAAACCATAGATGGTGCTTAATCTTCTCATGGTGTTTATAAGTATGAATTTTTTGGGGTATCTGAGATTTGGGTTACAAATTAATGATTATGTGAAGACGGGAATAATTGATGCAATGATGTTCTTTAGTACAGACAGGTTAGTCTATACCTTTAAAATTTTCACTTGATTTTCTTCTTTCTCAAATCTAGTTAAAAGATGATTGATTCAAAATTAGTTGTTTTTATCAAATTTAATTCGAGATTTCACCAGACCAGATGAATAAAATGTTTCTTCTCTTCATCATCAGTTCAGTCAACTTTGTGACTGGATCGGTTTATCGATATGGGTCAAATCATACGAGTTGGATTTAAATATACTGGATCTAAATAGTTCATGTTCTTCACATATTTTTCTGCTACTGTGACTGTAATTTTGTTTTTCTGCTGCTGCAATTGATCGAATCTGATGATGTTTCAAGCTACAAATCAATTATTTGAAGTCTAAAGTATTCGTTCCAATCTAAATTATACAATGGGCAGAGATTATTCCAATCAAATTCATTGAAGAACTCTGTTGATCCGAATCTGATCCGAATCGTTTGATCAATCTAATGGTTATTTCAAAGAATTGTGAACTGTAAATATGTTTGTTAGATCGTACTGTAAATTGTGAACTCACCGCTGGCCTGGCCGATTTTATGAATGGATAACATGCAAGCTGTTCAGAAATCCAAAAATAACATAAATGTTATGGCTTATCTTTTGCGTCCTATGCCTAACTTCCCCATAAGATTATTATGCCATGTAACATGGCTTATTATAATTATTGTGACCTATCTTTAGGTCTTGTATTGGCAATGTTTATGCATTCTTGATGATGGCTACGTTGTGATAGTATTATTCATCTTTTTTCCTGATTATGGACTTGCTTCTATAAATCAGTGTTATAATTCTTAATCATGGCTCATGGCTATGACATATATTATTTTGGACATTCATATGTCTTCATTACTCAGAGAATTGGTGCATTACATGCCACAAGCCAATTTCTCATATTTATGGCGAATCGAAAGTCGTATCTATTTGACTATTGCCACAGAGAGTTGCTGAAATCCTCTCAGTCTAAATGGCGATTGCATAGATCAATCCTTAGACTTTTCTTATCTAAATGGCGGTTGCTAGCTCAACCCTTAGATTTATCTCATTGGTTTAAATGGCGATTGCCCGGCTCAATCCTTAGACCAAATCTCAAAGAGATATTCAAGCTTATCGCTTAAATCTCTATCTTATCGCAAAGTCCTGAGTTTACCAGTAATTGGTACGACTTGCACCTAGTCATCTTTGACTTAACAAATATTGAACAAATCTTACGAGAATCAAGTAAGTTACATGGGGGGATATTCTTTAGGGTTTTGGTTTGGCGGTCTATGGCACGTGTGATTGCAATGGCTCAATCACTTAACGGGAAAGAAACTAAGTCGTGTAAACGTTGCTGAAAAGAGGGGATGAGAAAGTGGGATGTTATTCTTCCCTAATATTAGGCGCAAGACTTGCCCCACTTACTCCACACTCCCACTCTTCCACTT
This sequence comes from Papaver nudicaule, assembly GCA_023529015.1. Classification (NCBI taxonomy): domain Eukaryota; kingdom Viridiplantae; phylum Streptophyta; class Magnoliopsida; order Ranunculales; family Papaveraceae; genus Papaver; species Papaver nudicaule. The sequence continues at coordinate 12,690 of JAJJMA010113595.1, read as the reverse complement.
CTTCCACTTCTTACGAGATCAGTTGGAAATATATTGCTATAAATAGGTCACTCGACCAGTTTGGAAACAACAACACGAACAAACAAGTTCAACAGTTTAATTCAGTGCAAGTATAATCAATCTGTCTTATCGATAATTGATTAACTCTTCTCATTCAGCATTCAATATCTAGTGAGAACTGAATATCCATTCTTTCTTAGCAATTTAATCATCAACATCACAGAAAATCATAGCAATTCTCTGATCTCATCTTTCTCTGCTTCCCTCCCTAAACCAACCTTATATCCTCTTCTTGTAACTGAAGCAACACTCGAAACGGCCATTTCTTGGTTTAGGCGAGTCTTGTTCGATCTTGACCCCTCGAATTCCATTATAATCTTTTACTACATCATCACGCTTCATATTTTACCCCTCAGATTCTGTTTATTGTTTTACACCTAAAACACTCATCAACTCAAGTTCCCTAGTATTCAGATCAACTTGTTCCTTAATCACTTTGTAATGACCAAAAAAATCAACTACACTATTTGTGGAAACCATTGCAACTATATCGTTCACATCTTCAGCAAGTTTGATATGACACGGATTGACTACATATTCTTCAAACCCTTCAGGAGAAGGAGGAGCTTTAGCAGTATTTCCTTCCATGGCAATAGATATTTCGAAAACAGGCTTTTTCTCTTTTGAAGAAGTCAGGGAAGAGATATTAGCACAAGAAATGATTTCGAAATTGGTCTAACTTGATCACTATAAATAGAGAACAAGATTCGAACCCTGCCAAACTATGTATCTCAATATTTTAGGTATATTTCCAAAATATGGTTCAGAACATATTATGGAAATCCATAATTACCAAACACGTGCTGATTTCGAAATCAAATTTTAGGAAATAATGAATATTATAAAATATCCTACCATTTAAAAATATTTAGATTTCAAAACTGAAATATAATTTTTTGGCTTACTAATGGAACATTTTTATTTGTTAGCAACATTAATCATCTTTCTCTAAAATTCGCATTAACCGGACTGGTATATTAATATTTTTGCGAATTATAAATGATTATTCATTTGATAGAGAGTAGAGGACAATCGCGATTTAACTATGTTAATGAGATATAATGCTTTTAACAGATAGAGAAAACAAAATATTTTCTAACTACTGATGATACAACATTATCTACATAGTTATGCACGAATCCTCTTAATACCTAAATATTGCAAGGATGTGCAAGTTTATGATAGGCTAATGCGCAGTTGCTCATTTTTCATTAGTAGCGGTTGTTGTCTCTTCTCTATTAATTTCATTTTCAGAAGGCAAACTTTCCTTTATCACACTTTTCTTGTTTCGAGACAATTGTTTCGAATTTTCGAAAATCTTATGTGATGTAGGATGCTGACCAGTCATCTCAGAGTTGCATTGAATACAACATGTACAGAAGTGATCTGTTGAGATTTTAGTTTGAGGCCAAACAGGGTATATCACATACTGATATGGCAAGTAGTGACGTGTAGCACAACAATTAATACTTTGAAAATTAGAAAGCTCGTTTCTTAAGTTTCTTACCTCATTGATTACTGTCAGCCACTACTTTGTATTAGGATAATTTTGGTATTTTTCTTGTTTGTTTTTGGAAAAGTTATATTTGTTCTTCCCTTTATCCAAAGTGATATCAGTGTTGCTCTTGTTACCGTTGTTGTCACCTTTGCTAGGATTTTCACCAGATGTCAAAGTTTCAGCACTTGGTGTAATAGATTCTTCCTTAGGAATACAAAATTTTGTACTCAGAACCTCTATAAAATCCTTGGCACAGGTTGCATCAAGATCATGTCTGTATAAGATATTGTTGAACAATTCCTTAATAGATAGATTACAAGAGACATTATCAGTTTGATCAAACACAGGTGGTGTGTTGATTATTGACTGTAACTGACTGATATTGTCTGAGTCTTATAAAACAGAGATCTTCAGAGTTTTGACAGATTCTTTCAGAGATTCATTATCCGTATTCAGTTCTTCAATAAGTTGATCCTTTACTCTGATGCTTTCCCTTACACATGTCAACTCTGATCTGAATCGATTGTTTTCGGAGTTGATCATATTTATGGGTTTTAAAAGTCTAGCCAATTCTTCCTCAGCTTCCTTTTCAGCATCAGAGTCAGATATGTCAGATCTGTAGTATGGGTTATTACCAAAGATAACATGACCACGATTAGGTGACATATCAGAATTTTCTTGTGAAGAAGTGGTTGCAACAAGTGCAGATCCAGAACATGAATTAACAATATTTTGTGTCAAGTTGTCAAGTTGTCAAGACATGAATCAGTGTTCTTAACATGTTTTTCTTATAGGTTGGATCGAGCCAAACACAGATTGTTAGATCTTAAGGTGTTTGCCTGCTCTGATACCAATTGAAAAGACGAGGGTACCTAGTACACCACCAATCTTTTATTTTAGTCCACCTATAAGTCAAACCTTGAACGGTTCCTGTACTCAAGAACTCAAGAACAAGATCTCATTCAGATCCGATTGATTGAAGTCAATACAAGAATCCGAAAGGCTATGTCAACAACCAAGTACGATACTTTAATTATAAATGATAAATCAAATATATAACGCGGAAGTAAAGTAAAGTACACACAAGATTTTTGTTAACGAGGAAACTACAAACTCGTAGAAAAACTCCGGGACCTCGTCCAGTTTGAATACTCTTAAGAATTAAGCCGCCAACACACCTACTCTCAGACTTCGGACTAGCTCGTGCAGACAATATGACCCTAATACGACTATTAGTCACAAAGATTTCCCCTTACTATTCCTACGCCTTCAACCACAGCAAGGTGGTCACGAACATGTACTCCCTTACGCAAATAGACGTCCTTTACTGTCTTACAAAAGAGTTGCCTCACAGCCCGTCGCGAGGACTATCGCTACCCGACCTCCAATCGGACGATTACAACCTTATGGACAACAACCAAATAGCGACAGGTCAAATCGCTAGATGATATCCTTGGTAACTAACAGATATTTCACCGAAGTCGTTTCAGACCAAGAGCGAGGATATTTAAGTTTACTTTGGTAATAAACTCCTCGAGATATCGATCAAGGTTTCAAAACCAAAACTCCCGAAAGAGCAACCTTGTCGTCCCAGTTGGAATCAAGCAGATACTTGTGGCAAGTACGATATGATATGACCTTGAAGAACAATGTACCTGCAAAGAACAAATCAAATAATAACGATCTTGATTCCACTCAATATCTATAGTTTAGGCACACAAACCGAAAGCGACTTGCTGACAAATCCAGGTTAATAGATAAAAAGTATGTTCTAATCACAACGATATTGAGTGGCCTTATAGCAGAAGAGAAGGACCATAGAATAAACAAGATCGCAAGGTTTGATAGACGTGATAGAACATAACACAAGTACAATACAAAGAATACTAGTAAACATAAACTAGTTTCCCGTAAGAGTTACTTATAGGCTTCTCGATCCCTAGAGAAGACTTTCACGCAATTCTAAACCGAGAGCAAAAGCTCAAAGGTAACTGAAAAGAAAAGCGGCAGACACAAGCTATATATCCGAAGAAAAGCTTGGTAGAGAGATAAAGCTTTCAGGAGAGATACCACTCCTATTTATATTGACTAAGGCTTAGCTTTGAAATGAGGCTAACTTAATTTCGGAAATTCATTAAAGCACATTTCCATATTAGTTCTGAAATTCCTCACTTAGACTCATAGCATTTAATGAGATCTAATACTTTAGCATTTTTACATTAATGAAAAATATAATTCATGAATGAAAATATATTTTCAATAAATGTTTGGCCAATAGCAATCAAAGCACATAATACTCATAAGGCATATTTGGATATTACATTAATTCGAAATATGGTGCTTACCAAATATGCTCCCTGGGAAAGAGCTCAATTCGAAACGTGTCCTTTAGTTTCGAAAATCTCTTTAAGGTATTATTACTTCCAAATGTCATCATCAGCTTTAATAATGTCGACATCACTTCCTAGGCTTTGCTGGACGGGCCAGAACGATCTTAGGTTGAAGGGGGATCTGGTCAAACGTGGTTCAACGTTCCGTATAAACGTATCCTTACAGACGTGGACAAGCCTTGTAGGGGGTAAAACCCCTCGGAACACGTGCCTCGCATCAAGGAAGCATAACCATGCCAAGAGAGCCACCCCAAAAGGATCGGTAGCGGCGCCTCGGACAATTAAAGGAAAAGAAGTTGCACATGAGCGAAGTAAAGACTCGGAAGAAAAGGATTCGGACCATGACATAGGACCGAAGCACCGAACCCAGCCTCGGAGCATAAACCGCCTTACTCGACATGAACTGACACCACCACGATTGAGTCCCTTGTCTTTATTAGCTGTAAACCACCCAAGCTCGGCCTATATAAGGCGAGCTTGGAAAACGTTGTAAGGGTTGGATTCTTGTTTGGTTGAGTCTAAGTAGCAAGAGAGAGATTAGGTTTGTAATCTCCTCTGGTTCCTTAGGGTTTTATTCATGTAATCTCAGCATTAGTAATACACTGAAAGTCTTCTTATATTTTGTCTTTACTATTTGAATAAGGTCTTTAATTACTGTTCATATCATCTTCGGTACTGTTCTTATGGTCTTCGTACCATCGATTCTCATCTAAATATTGTATGTGCGAGTAGATCTGATGGCTTTGGTACCTTGAGTACCTATGCAGATTTTCTACTCGTACAAGCCTTGTGTGTTAGGCTTAAGAGAACACGTAGGTTCAAAGGACATTCTGAATCACGCAAAAAGATATACCAGGGAAGTACAGTGCATGATTCAACGAGTAATAGAAAAATGTTGAATCTGTTGAATTCTTGATTCCAATGTAGATGATCACGTTAATGATATCCAAGAATTCAAATCAAAACATCAAATGAATATTTGATCGAGTAGTAAAATCATACAAAAATCTAATCACGTACAATATTGATAAGAAATCATGTGTCTACTAACTAGAGCGACTAACCATATTTCTGAAGATGACTCAAGCCAACTTAGTTGTACATTGAAGATGAATAAATTCAAACTTCAAACTAAGAATATCAAACTCATTAATTCATTGAAGCGCAAATTAAAATGATACAGTTTGAACTTCGAAAATACGCATTCTAAGATAACCATATTAAGATTTCGAAACCTACATACTGTTAGGCAGAAACCAAATTAAGGTTTCGAAATCTAAAGTTCATTATATGACTAGAACCGAATTAAGGTTCCCAAATCAAGTTTTCATATAGCGAAACCAAAGTGAGGTTTCGAAATGTAGATTATGTTTAACAAAACCTTGGTTAATGTTTCGAAATAAGAAACACATATGGGAGTCGTCACAAATTTTTGGTGTCGAACTTGAGAGTCCATGTGGTCAAGAACCGTTTCAGCATCACACCTTTTTAGCCTTGACGCACAGGTTATATTTCCCGGTTCACATAAACCTTTAGGAAACCCCAGGGTCTTTTCGACCTTTTAGAACTCACATGGTCAAGACACATTGGTCTCGATTCTCAAGTCACTGTTAGCCAGCAAACATAGTTTCGAACTCATGTTCTCTCATTGGTCGCAATATTTAAGTTTCGGACCAATAGCTCACGGATACGAAAACCAGATTATGGTTTCGAACTCAACGTTTAGTTTTACCAATACTACATTGAGGTTTCGAATATTGAAAATCCATAAGATGAGATAACAAGAATGTGGTTTCGGAATCCAGAAATATGATATGGCATACGAGATGTTCATATACAGAATCAAGTAAATGATTCAGAACTTCATCATTCTGAGCCAAACCATGACGTGGCATTCGATGCTCATAACAACAGTATATTGAGTCTACACAACATTAGTGTGAGTCACGATCTCACTTAGATTGCTCATACAAGTATTTGCTAATCAATCCGACAGAGTCAGACTAGGTAAGTAGAGACACAACCGTGATGGATTAAATCTCTCAGTACTACCGAGACAACATCATACTGTTATATCCAACTCGAAGGTTTTAGAAAAATCTTATATTTCTTAGAGACGAAGAAGAAAAGTAATCTTAAGCAACATGGAACGTCAAAACTTCAACAACAATATCGCAAGCGATAAAGTGGAGTTATATCTTAAGACACACTGATCACAAGTGATCAAGTCATAACGTCAAGCTCAAGAAGAGAGTTATGTTTTTGTCTTTTGTAGCACAAGTGTAAAAGATAATGGAATCGCGTTATTTAGATTCACAAACCTCTTGAACGATGAAGACGGATGTCTTCGTTTGATCTTCAGTCTTCTTCAACTCTTCAAGTAGTGATTCTAACTTCTACCAAAATCTTCCACATCCTAAACCTAACTCACTCATGACTTTACCTAAGTGTGTTGTTTAGCGGTTGAGTTTTGATCACTAAATTTGACAACTAAGCTTGACATACCAACACTTAGTGAGGTTGACCGAGCCATGCTCTAACATGTTCTGCTGTAGACTTAAATCCATTTCTCGATTGATTTGTTTTAACAGATTTCAACTGCCAATGAAAATAGGGAGGATAACTGGACATGAATTCTTGATCTTTGTAAAAGACCTTGCAGAGAGTTGTGCTCCCCCACTAAAGAGTAACTGAAATATTATCCAAGAAACCAGATAAGATGTAAAACCAGGGTTATCACTTTGCTAAATCATGAAAGCCAATGTAGTTGTTACTATCAATTTAATATAATTAAGCAAATTCATGTTGAGTTTTTTTTTCCGATTTAGATTAAAATAATAGAACTATTAGATTCCTTGATATGGAACAATAGTCAATAGGTGATAGAGATTACAATTACCAACCGCACAATTATCTGGATATATCAATTCACCTTATGTGGTGAAATCCATTTTACACAATTCACATCGAGTAGTGACTTATGTTCATAAATCACCACAAGTGGTGATCTCCAATTGTAACTATATTTATAAAAAGCGAAAGAAAATTTTTTGTGGTCAACAAAATAAAAGAAATTATTCCTCCCATAAGAATTTTCTTCCCTCTATATAGCAAAATTACAAATGTTTCATCTCATCTCACCTCACCTCACCTCATCTTACTATAATAAAGAAAGCCCCTTTTTTTGGTTTCCATCTTAACCACATTTGCGTGCGACCAATCCCTAAATATTTACTTTAAACTTTAGTATCCATCACCTAGGCTAGGTTCATTTAATAGACCAACTAGCAATTATCTTGAAAGAAACAACATCGATAACTTGGGTTAATAGACTACACAAACTTGTACCCATTGTTGCAAAGATAATGCATTTTACTTTTTATTTTATTGAAACCGAAAAACCCAATATATTAATTAACCAAAGAGTTACAACCAAAAGCAAGAAAAAAAAACAGGAGAAGACTATCTATAAAGGACAACATGTTCAGACTTCATGCAAAAACAAAAATAAAATTAACTCAACAAGAAGTTGAAGAAATAAACACATACATCTAATAATCCTTAGTCCATTGGTGGTGTAGTCCAATCCATGTTGATGAAATTTCTCTCAATCCAATAATCCTTGATCCAGAATGGCTCTCCCTGAATAAGCAGAGGTCGTTGCAGCTGCATCATCCGTAACCATCGACTAAATCTTGAGAAATAAAAGACGTAGTAATTCCTGCTGCTTCTCAGGGGATGATAAAATCGAACTTCTAAAGACTCAGGTTCCATGTTGAACGTCTATCAAAAGTGTTGTTTCATCAATGAAGGAGAAACGGTGAAGTCGTCATCGGTGAACTTCCCAATCGCCATATTATTAAACCGTTGATGCCATTTTGTTGTTGCATATGTATGACAGTAACAGTACGCTTACATTTTTTTCCTTCTTGTTTCAGATATCTAACTGATGAGTTTGAGTAATGTATCCTTAACATATCTATGGGTATTTATAAAGAAGAAAAGTTCATTGGTTTGGACGGTTTTGGAATTCAAATGGGAAAAGTCATGGTCAATCCAAAGAGTAAATGCACCCTCATTGAAAGAGTATTGAAACGCCTTGTCCCAATGTTTTGAAAAGGACCAACTATGAAAAGTTACAGGCATTCAATGGTTGGTTACGAAAGGTCATGTCATTTTATAATCACTGCAAAACGTTTTGCAGATTCTCGTCATTTATCTATAAAATCTACAATATCTAAAAAAGGGATTGTGTTATCACGTTAGGTAGAGAGTAAAAAAGAAATTGTGTAGACTAATGGGTTATTAATGAGAGATGAAGTAATTGAGAGATTCTTGATTATTGAAATCACATCAGTCCCCATTACATTGATTTAATCAAAAACTATTCAACCTGATGACAAATCCACCCTATGAACCTTTGAATTCTAACAAGTAATGCACCCATCAGAACCAAAACAACCAAAACTGGTTAACTTATTGTGCTAATATGAGCCCCATAATTTCTCCTGATGATTATCAATACTACATCAATAGCAGTAAAAATGAACCACAAATTCATCATAGTAATAACTATAACTATAATCTCAATGGAAAAAAACATTCATCAACATGCCAATAAACATCAGAAACAACCCATATATACCATAAAACCCACCACAGACATTGTCGACAAACAAAACATTAAAAAGTCTATAATAATTTAATGTTTAAAACTTGCTTTTATGAAAATCAGAGGAACATTTCTACACACAAAAGATTTAAGGAAAACAACTGTTACTATATTTATTTCTGCAAAAAGACGAATATTAAATTCTACCTACATTTCTAAAACAAAAAATAACATTTTTTGGACTTTTTCATGTTTTAATTTATAGGCGAAGTTCAACCATCAATGCTTTTTTTTTACAACTATCAATACATAGATAATTGTGTTGGTAATAAGACAAAGGGCAAAACAAGAAAAATATGAAAAATTATGAATTCAAAAATGTTTTCTTAAATATGGAGTAAGATTTAGTCCCTCCGCCGATGTAATTAAACGTAGGGATTATATTTTTTAGCTGAGTATCAGAGAGCATTCTTACTATAAAAAATGGTACCAAGAGAATTTATTTTTTATTTTTTTGATAAACACCCAGAGAAGTAGAGATATTTTCACTGACTTCATTAAGTATTTCTCTTCCTCTGTTGTTGTGCAGTTCCCACCTACAGCCCCACTACTGCGGCTACAACAAATAAAATACCTAGGCAGGTAAATGCACGTGGATACAGAGCTAATAAGAACAAATATTTCAGAAAATCTTAAGCAAGAGTAAGTAAGTCATGACCCAGTGGCATCGTACGATTCTTAACCTTTCTTCGGTCAACTTCTCAACGTCTTTGTTTTTTCTGGCCAAAATAAACTTGAGTCATGTATCTTTTACATAGGCAAGTACATGCACGTGGGTACAGGGCTAATAAGTACAGATATAGTATAATAAACAAGAGTAGTCAACTTCCTTGTTTTTTCTGGCCAAAATAACTAGGAATAATGAAAAAGAAGAAAAGGGGATTCGAGATTATTGACATCACATGACATGATAGGGAATAGGTTCCCTAATAGAACCACATGCTAGTTCATAAGGCTGAGAATACCCTAACGTATTCGCATGAGTAGTTACCCTATCATCTTTTGAGAGTTAAGAACAGATATAGTTTTTTTCATGCATGTCTGCACCTTGAAATAGACTACTCAATACACATGCATGTACCCAAGTGCAAGTACTTTTTTTTAAAGAGAAGTGCAAGTAGTTGCCTAGGTGAAAGATAGTATCGAGTTTAAAGTAAATATAGGGACATCACATATAGGTACTATCAAGTCCTTAATTGAGAGATGAAGTAATTGAGATAAAGTATTAAAACACTTGGCCATCGAGACAGAAAAGATTCAGCTTAACCCATCTTAACCGTCCATTCAAATATACCTCGTGATGAGATAAAATGATTTACGAAATGATTCTGTGTGTCACACTTAGGATACTTCTAGTACTCACGATCTTGCCACGTGTAGAGGTGGAGAACTGATGGGTTCTGAAATACATCAATGGAGTCACCACTTGTGTTATTTGTGTGCAAAATATAAAAGGCCCACGGTATCACAAACGCATGATATCAAAACAATTGGAGGCACGATATCACCACTCGGGTAGATCTGGAAAAATGATGTTCCCAGTTTGCCCCTTTCGATTCTTATTCCCCTGAGTGTAATCCAAGGTTAATATTAGAAGGAAACTTTTTACACTCTCGCAACCATTTCCCACGTTGTATTAACTTCTCTTAGATATGTGGGACATGAAATAGATCCTCATCCTCCTCGTATCTGCTTAAAAGTGGATTGTCTCGATTGAGAGAGAAACACTTCAGAGAAACCAAAAGAAACCAAAAGAAAATACAGAGAAATACGAAAAGGTAGCCAACCAAAAACAAAACCAGAGACTCGATCTTCTTCTTATACATACCTTTTAATTGAGCACCATCTTCTAATTGAAGAACCATGGATTTCATAACACCAAGAGACCCCCACGAAACAGCTGGAGAAGTATGCGAATATAAAGAGCTAAGAATTCATCTACACAACCCTAAAAAACTCAATAATTTTGGTTTTCCGGTCATAGTTCTACAAAAGGAAATACTCAAGCATATCAACTGGGAAATTATGTGTTTTCTGGATCTACATCTCAAAGAGTTAAAATTATCTGAATATAAGTTTATGAAATTATTTCCGTTTTATGGAGGATCTGAAGGAACAAGCCAAGCATACAGAGCAAAGGTTTGCAAGAAAATGGCAAATTTAGATACAAAACAAGCACAAAAACAGGAACAATTCAAAAAAGTCTCCAACAACAGTATATAACCAATATAGATCAACTTTGTAGCACAAAAAGGATGAAACAATTCAAATTTAGAGGAACTACAGAGGAAAGTATATTGATTGTCAAATACGGATCAACAATATATTAATATGCTTTTAGAGTAAAGGAAAACTCACTGGATAAATCTATTGATGAATATAAGGTACTTTTTTTTTGTATTAGCATTTAGATTTACTTTTGTGTGATTTTAGTTTATGGTTGATTTTAGTTTTTGCAATTCATTAAGGCTCCACCAATGCAGCAAACCACCATACTCAAACAGCGATGGTAACAAATTTGGCTCCAGATGCTCCAGTAGCACAAAGAAAATTCAAGGACGAACATACTACAGTGAAGATATACTGAAACTAAAACTCCCTAAGGTATACCAGGGTCATGCTTTCTCGATGGAATTACTAGACACCGCACAATTTGATGGTGTGCCCCATCACAGTGTCAAAGTAGATGCGGTACCACAATCACAATAATCAAAGACACAGAGGTGATGGTGGTTAATTCTGGTGGCCAGCAGTATCCAGAATGGCTACTATGGGTACTGTGTTTTCAGTCATATCTTTGCCCAAAGGATTATTCGAAGGATACATCAAAGCCAGAAGAGTGGATTGAGAGAATATGGAAGAAACTTTTTTTTTTTAAACAACCATATTATTTATTATTAATAAAAGATAAGTCTTACAACAAGTGGGCCATCAGGACCACAAACTAAAGAAAAGACAACATGGCAACCAAGCCCAAAAAACAGAAACTACAATCAAACACAAAACAGAACAGAAGTAAAAGAAGAAACAGAGAAAAAACATCAAGGAAATCTATAGTAGACATTGTCAGGTAATTCCATTTTCTTCAAATGTGCAGGTCTGGAATGATACCACTTTGTTTGCCCTTTCTGCAAAGACACAGCATTCTTAGCAAAAGAATCAGCTGCAAAGTTAATTTCCCTGTAGACATGCTTCATATGAATGGAATGCAGCTTTTAATCTAGCAATAAAGTTCCATGGAATTTTCTGATTCCTGAAAGCCATTACCACAGCTTTAGAATCTGTTTGAAGTATAATCCTGAAGTGATGTTCATTATAAGCCCATTCAAGAGCTCTGATAACAGCCATGACTTCAGCCATGAAGTTTGTAGTAAGTCCCATTCCACCTTCTTCAACAAAGACAAATTCTCCACAATGATTCCTAGCTAAAAAACCATAGCCAGCTAAACTAGGATTACCTTTAGAAGCTCCATCACAACACAGGAGCAGAAAACCCTCATCAGGCAAATGGAAGAAACAAGCAATGGGATTCAAATTCTTGATTTTTCTAGTAGTGACTCCAAAACAGTCAAGGATTTGCCTATCATAGTTAGTATCCCACATGTGCCCCTTAAGTCTACATTGACTACTCTGGATTCTATGAAAAATGCTTCTTCTGAGATGATTAGTATCAGGAGTAACATTATCAAAGAAAATTTGATTCCTTAAGTGCCACAGCTCCACCATGGTAGTGAAGGCTGCAATGTACCATAATTCATGAATAATAGGGCTATTTCTTCTACAACTACTAATCAGATCCTCAAAACAGGAAGGAATAGTAAAGGAAAAGATACCTGCAATCCAAATCCAAATTTGTTTACTGAAGGAACAGGTCCAGAGAATATGATCAAGAGAATCTTCCTCCTTGTGACAAATGTAGCATCTAGAAGCAAAATGGAAACCTCTCTTCTTCAAATTGTCTTCAGTAGCACAGACTTTTCTAACAAGTTTCCATAAATTTGCAGCTGTTGAAGGATGTAAAGAACTTTTCCAAATTTTATTGTAGATTTTTATGACTGGATAACTAGTTC
>JAJJMA010113585.1:6088-16156 GCA_023529015.1 Papaver nudicaule | reverse complement strand
CCCTACTTTTAATCTCAGCTAAGTAAAACATTCTGAAATTATAGGGTTTAATAGTTGGCGATAACCGGCACCTCTAGCATAATAAATTGTTTTTTTTTACTTAGATCCTTTAAATTCATGTATGTAACATATGAGTGTTAGATGTTTGCTCATAGCGAATTGGCAGAAGTCATGAGCCATCACATTAGCTTCTCTTTGGTACATGTATAAACCGAATAGGCTCAAGTTCTAAATGTGCATTTTTTACAACAAGAACCTCTGATCTAGACAAACGGCTTGTGCATACCAGGGTACCTGGTTTGCACTACCCAACTACATGAAGTAGGGACACTGCCATCACTGATATAGCCAGGATTTTCTGGTTGGGGATACAAATATACACGCATAATTAAAAGAAAAATTAACAGAAACTGACATAATTACGCATGGAAAAGACCGTTGATCGATGAGCATCGACCGGGTTGAGTTATTCACTGACCAATTTTAGATGTCAGATCCAGAACTTGTTGCTGGAGAGCTTCTAAGCCGGCCATAAGCATGTCCTCTCTTCGAAGAGCATTGATGAGAGCAGTTTTCTCATCCCTCTCTCTATTGACTTGTGCTTTCAGCATGGTGTTTTCTACTTCTAAATCCGAAACTCTTTTATTTGCACTAGCTTTTTCCTTGGCCTTTGTGTTGTCGAGTTCTAGTTGAAGAGAGGAAATTTTTGCTTCCAAGTTGGAAACTTTCCCCACGAGAGCCTGTCCTGTTCCTGGATTTGGATAAGTAGCGGTAATACCTGGTAGACTCCAGAAAGGCGAATTAGGTTGCACGATTGACCATGTACCTTTCATTTTGTGTGTATCCCAGTTGATCACCAAACCTGGAGAGTTCACCATCTTATAAACATACCCAATATTACCGTATACGCTCTCTTTGAAATCGATGTAATCGCTTTCAATATGACTTGTTACATACAATATGTGATCAGATCAATTTGACGAAGAATAAGGAAATGAACACATGTGAATTAACAGAGAAAATTAATCAAAAGTACCAAGCACACAAACATACATAAATTCAAAGGAAGGGATGATACATATCAGAATACAACCTCGAAAAGCAACACAAATTAAAAGCAACACTTGGAAAGCAAACACAAATTAGAAGAAATTTCGCAACATAAGCACTTTTGATGAACCTGTGAATTGCCTCGAACGGCAGTAGTACTACTGAACAAGATCTGATCTCAACTCCAATACTTGTTGCTGGAGAGCTTCCATCATGGCCATAAGCATGTCCACTTTTACAAAACCATTGCTAAGAGCAATCTTCTCATCACTTTCAGTTTTGGCTTTAGCTTCTAGTTTGGATGTCAATCCCAATACTTGTTGTTGGAGAGCTCCTAAAACGTCCATCAACATGCGGTCTCTTTCAAGACCATTGGCTTCGGCTTTTATTAGCCTGGCGTTTTCTGCTTCTAAATCAGAAACTCTTTTAGCTAGAGCTTCTTTCTCGACCTTGATGCTATCGATTTCATCAGACGATCCACGTCCAGCACCAAGCTTGGATGTCAATTCCAATACTTGTTGTTGGAGAGCTTCTAAAACGGCCATAAACATTTCGTCTCTTTTAAGACCATTGGCTGCAGCTTTTAGCCTGGCGTTTTCTGCTTCTAATTCCGAAACCGTTCTGTCTTGAGCTTCTTTCCCAACCTTGCTTTTGTTGATTTCATCTAGAAGAGAGGAAATCTTCTTTTCCAACTCAGTAAGTTTCCCTTCAGGAGCTTTTGTCGGCCGGCTGTTTTGGTACTGAATTTTGTTTAGTACCAATGCCAGGCAGATTCCAGAATGGTGAATCTTTCGGCTCCTCTGACCAGCTTAAACCAATTGAGGTGGCTGAATTAACCATGCATGTGGATCACCCAACCTTTAGAGTTTATATACTTCTGAAAGGGAAGGTACTATTTTTGAAAGCGTCGTAATCGCTCTCTTTACTAGTAGTACCCGGCCAAGACAGATGTTCAGAGAAACTTAAATATCCTACAAAGTTAAAACCATTATTATCTGAAAGAGGGATACCATATTCTGTGGTAATCCTAACTACACGAAACGAACGATCAGAATATGCTTGTACTATATACAATTGAGGATCATCATACCACGACATTGTTAACAGAAAAGTGAGTAAAACACAAGGAAGAGCCTAGCTAGCTGTGTTTTCTTTATCTCCTAATTAAGATCAAACACTGCAGTCTAAGATCATGTATATAAATGATGTTGAATATCAGCAAAACACAAGGTGCATGTATATATAGTTGAGAAACAAAGTAGTAAAAATCTCAATCTGCATGTATATTGTATATTCACATTATCACATCGTGATGGGAGGAAGTTCATTACACAGCTCAACAATTGGAATTGAGTCTACAATTATGCGTACAAAGTCAAGCTATTATAGTTTATACAGAGTGTTGTTACACATGATTCATTTTAATAATGAAATCACATCCACCGACGCACTTATTTGTTCAAACTTGTATGGATTTTGATAAAGTATTATTATCACATGCTTCACATTATTTGCTCGAAATAATGTTGATAAAGTGTTAAATCATAGAGTTTAACAATGAGATCTTATCTACCGACTAATTATCTTGTATGGTCCGTTATGTTTGGTCTGATTATCGACATACTTGGTATAATATCATGGGGAAATCTTTATTTTGATGATGATTGCGAAGGATTGGCTAGACCAAAGCTACGAGGGTTCATGTCCGATAGTAGTAAACAAGCGATGATCGTGTACGATAACTGTGACTGCACGATGATAACGGTTGGTGAGATGGTTCTAAATCTCACTAAGGTGGAGATTGTTGAGATTGGCTCAACCAAAGCCATAAGGGTTAGTCTCACATAGAATGAGACGGGTTCTAGGTGATGCCTAATAATTCCATTGTTGGAGAGCGAGGAAGGTGCTACCAGACTTATGATGATATTTGCTTAATTACGATGAGAAGACAATTTTCCTATTGGACCTAAACACGCCAAGCTATGTTATCAAATTCGCCCATGGTGCTTGCGTAGGCACACGAGTCACAGGGTGAGTGAATCGGCAATAATGCACAATCTGTTGTAGGGTTTATGGCCCATGGAGTGCGGCCCAAGTAGTATTCTAGGGAGACTATAGCTATGTAATCACAAACTTCTATGAATAAGATATTCTCTTTCTCCACATCTTTTACTTCTTTACGTCATCGGCGCGAGCCCTAACCACTACGGGAAAAATATACATCTACAACTGCAGAGCTACAACTGTCGTCCCAAAAGGTTGTTAAAGGTGTCATCTTTGACAACTATTTTCAATGGAAAGGTTGTCAAAGATCAAAACGTCCAACTCTTAGGACCAAAGAGTAGTGAGGAGAATCAAAACCACAACTTTTTGGGTGAAAAGAGTTGCCAAGACTAGTGACAACCCTCGACTTTAACAACTCATACTATAAAGGTAGTGAGTAACTGTATAACAACACAAAATAGGGGTTGTTAAAGATAAAAAAAATTCATTTCAAAAAATGTTATTGGAGAGATTCGAACCCAAGCCTTCTATGCTTTCGAACAAGTCATCAACCATCCTTCCAAATTCACAATATTGAAAGTTTAGTTCTTTTTTTTTTGGATTACCATTCACAACCTTTATGAGAGTTGTCAAAAAAAATGGTGTTGAAAAAAATGAGGCTCAGATGAGTCGAACCTGAGCCTCCTCAGTCCAAGTCTAGCAATCCAACCATCCTTCCACCTTTCAGTGTTTGATTATTATTTGCATCTGCTTGTATATGAAAGAAAAATTGCAACTGAGGCTTAAAAAAAAAGGGCAACAAATGCGCCACTTTGCCTGAAACATACAAGGCATCTGCAATCACATTTCAATCAACACTCACATAACATATTGTACAATGACTGAACAATGAATTGCATAGACAGGATTTGACCATCAGAATGGTGACTGAACTCTTACTGAAATGTTGAACAATGACTGAACAATGAATTGCACTAACAATGATTGAGCATGTGTTACCTGTTTCTCGCCAACTGCAGCAGTTGAGACCAACACATATATTAACCAATTTCTGCAATCATAACAACTTCAGAAAATCTAAATTTAGAACTCAATAAATCCCCTGTTCTCTCCTCCTTTGTCCGGGCTTGAGACCGGCAATGAAATGACATATCATTTCAATGGCGGAGTTAAAAAGGGGGGGTTATAAGTCAAACAGATAGCATATCATACCAACAATATTATCTGACAAACCAAACAGATAGCATAGTAAGGAAAAACAGATAGCATGGCGGAGTTGATGTATCTGACAAACCAAACACCATAGCATATCATACCAACAATATTATAAGTCGCAAAGAAAAACGGATAGCATGTCATTTTAACGACAAAACAAGTCCAGACCAAATCATACTAACAGTATCATAAGTCATACAAACACATAAAAATTCCACCAGTCTGCATGCTCTGTGTTTCCAACATCAACTCTACTTCATAAAACACTACAGCAGTCGCCAGCATTCCACCTGTTACCCATTGAATTACAAAAATACAATCAGAAGCAAAATGAAAGAAAAAAAAATACCCAAATTCAGTAGAAATGAAAAAAGTACAGTAGTAAACACACCATCAGTGGCACTTCTTTTTCTTTTTCTTATTCTTCTTCTTCTTCTTTGGCGTCTCCACTAAGATAGGTTGAGCATCGGTTCTTGCATAACTCTCGGTCTCGTCATTCATTTGTAAGACAAGAGTTGAAGGATCCACTGGTTGGCAACTTGTGTCTTCCTGCTCGTTGTATTCCTCTAATTCATGGAAACCCCTAGGTGGTGGTTTCAACATGACAAACCAATTTGATGTATCTGACTCTCGAGAATAGAACACTTGCCGTGCTTGTGACGCTAAAATGAATGGATCATTCTGATATTGGTTTTATGCTGACGTAAGTTGACCAATGTAAAGCCTTTTTCTAGCTTGACACCAAAATAAGTGTGTGCCCAATCACATTTGAATATGGGAATTTGAAAATTATGGTAGTCCAACACGAGAATTTGTTCTAAAATACCATAGAAACCACTTATTTGTGACCGTCCTGCAACTAAAGATTTAGATTCAATTGAAACACCACTGTTTTGTGTGACTCTTCGAATATCCTTGGTAATAAACCTTGACCCATTTATTTGCAAGCCTTTATATGATACACAATTTTCTAAAGGACCATGTGCCAACCACTCTATTGTATTTGATACTGATATTCCTTGACGAATTTGCATTTTAACCTATAAATATCATTTAGTTAGCAGAACACCAGTGACCACAGTAATGGGTGCAAGCTCTATGCTTTGGCTAAATCTAAGGAAAAATGAATCTATACTGCAAACATCTAACAAATGACCAAGCGGTGGTGCACGTACCTTTTGCCGTATCCAATCTACAAATGTGTTAGAGTGTATGGAAAGGAGTTGGTCTTCACTGGCATTATCCGAAGATCTTAACTCTTCCATATGCATTCTAATAAGAAAAAAAGTCATATGAAGAAGATTCGTAAAGGTATTAACTGATAAGAATTTGAAATGAACATATGTCATACTTACGTTCTATATGGGTCAATTGCTGCTGTGTTAAACAACACATATCTATGAGCAATCTTTAGCATGTCACTACCAATACACACTTGAACACCTTTAGAAAGAGGACGCCCTGCCGGTGTGTAATCATGTTGAATGTCTTCACTACGGCTCGGATTTACTCCTCCTCCATCTGCTTTGTCCCCATGAGTATCAAAAAACCTGACGCACTCCATTCCCAGGTAACACTCTGCTATACATGCTTCAGGTTGTGCGTAATTTTTTACGTATTGTTTGAATATCTTCATATACCTGCCACAAACCAAACATTCAATTGTTAGCACCAAACTCCCGTTTACATCAACGAAATTATAACATTGTACATAATTTGTTTTTTCTATTTACATGAAACAAGAGAACAGAAGTAATGAAACAAGAAAACAGAAGTATTAATACTAATTTGAAATGAAAACAGGAGTAATGAAACAAGAAAACAAGTAATACCTTTCAAATGGATACATCCAACGATATTGTACGGGTCCACATAAACGCACTTCTCGAGCAAGGTGAATTGTCAAGTGTACCATCACATCAAAAAATGATGGAGGGAAGTACATCTCCAACATACACAAAGTCTCAGCAATTTCTTCTTCAAGTTCTATTAATCTATTGAGATCAACTGCCCTCTGGCATATTTCTTCAAAGTATGAACATAAACGATAAATCGCAGAACTTGGCCCATTAGGTAAAAGTCCCTTCAAAGCTACAAGTAATATTTGTTGCATAAGAACATGGTAATCATGAGCCTTAAGGACACCCAAGCAATCATCTTTCCAGAAATGCTTCCTAAGTATGGAACCTTCAAATTTCTCATCCTATTATAAAATGTAGCTATTCCCTTCTCGCTTAAGTTATATGGTGCTGGTGGAAGCCAAGTTTTGCCATTTATGTCTTTCGGATGCAATTCTTCTCTGATTCCCATACTTTTCAGATCATTACGGGAATTTAAGCCATCTTTGGTTCTGCCCTGTATATTCAATATAGTACCAAGGACACTTTCACAGACGTTTTTTTCCGTATGAATAACATCAATATTATGCCGTAGTAACAAATCCTATGAAGGAAGAAACATAACATAAAAATTATGAGCAAGGCACAGAATAAATTCAAGATGCACCAAACAATATTTAAGTAACCTAGCTAGCACTCATATTAATGCAGATAGTAATTTAAGAGTGAAAAGAAGATAATTTGAGGTTAGAAGTTACCTTCCAGTAAGGCAAGTCGAAAAATATCGACCGTTTGTTGAATATTGGATGGTCATCAGAAAGTGCACCAGAACTAGCAGCAGCACTCGTACCGGCATCAGTAGCAACTGCCCTTTTCCGTTTCCCACACTCTGAATTACCCCCATTTGCACCTGTTGTTGCACTAATCCGACTCTTATTCTGCTTATTCTTTTTATTCTTCTTCTTTTCCTCTTTATCTTTCCTTTTCTCCGCCTCGTTCTGCTTCGCTTTCCCAAAATCATTCACAATACTGCTCTGACGTTCAAGAGCCTCAGCACCAGTCATAATAGGTGGCTTTTCATGCCTCTCAATCTCTCCATTGAAGCAGGCTTTCTTCTTACGAAGGTGATGATCAAAAGGTAGAAATCTCCTATGATTCATGTAAACAGTCTTACGACTAAACGGCAACCAGTTTGAAAGAGTATTATCACCACAAAGAGGGCAGGCTGCCTTCCCTTTATACGTACATCCAGATAGATTACCATAAGACGGAAAATCGTTTATCGTCCACATCAATAATGCCTTCAAGTTGAATATTGTCTTGCTAAATGAATCATAAACCTCAACGCCATTACCCCACAACTCAATCAGATCATCAATCAGTGGTTGCAAGTATACATCGATGTCTCTGCCTGGTTGTTTCTTTCCTGGAATCAGCAAGCTTAAAATAATATTTTCGGCTTGCATACACAGCTGAGGGAGAAGATTATATACCACAAGCAACACTGGCCAACAACTGTGTTTAGAGTTAAGATCACCAAATGGATTAAATCCATCAGCAGCAAGCCCAAAACGCAAATTACGCGATTCTGAAGCAAACTCGGGGAACTTTGTGTCTATGTGCTTCCAAGCCAAAGAATCCGATGGATGACGTATCTTCCCATCTTTACTCTTATGTGTTGCGTGCCATATCAACTGCTGAGCCATCTCCGCTGATTTATACAATCTCTTTAATCTCGGCACAATGGGGAAGTATCTAAGCACCTTCACCGGTTTCTTCTTTTTGGGATTGTCTATCATGTCAGCATCGTCCATGTTAGATGTGTCTTCCTTCCACCTAGAATAGTGACATTTAGGACACTTATCTGCATCTTTCAACTCATTTCTAAACAAACAACAATCATTTTCACATGCATGTATTTTCTCGTAAGTCAGTTGGAAAGCTTTCAGCAACTTCTTCACTTCATAAGTTGATTTAGGAAGACAATGACCTGGGGGCAGCATGGAACCAATTGTCTTGAGAAGTTCGTCAAAAGCCACTCGAGATACACCATTTAATGTCTTATGCCTATACAACTCAATTGTCATAGATAACTTTGTGTGTGTTTTACAATCAGGGTATAATGGGTAGTCAGCCTCTTCAACCTGGTTCAGCAACCCTTCGTCCTGGTTCGGCTACCTATCGTCCTGCCTAGGTTCAGCTACCCCTTGTCCTTGTTCGGCATCACCTTCAACATTAGCATCTGTCCACATCTGATAGAAAGTACGTTGACGTGTTTCTCCCTCTTCATGAACATCATTGAAAGTGCTAACCTTCTCTCCGTGAAGAACCCACTCGGTGTAAGTTTGATCCATACCTCGTTGTAGCAAGTGTAAATGTACTGTTTTCGGCGGAAGTGGTGCAGCAAGATTCTTACAATCCACACAAGGACAACTAAGCTTAGAAGGATTTCCAAGTTTCTCACAAGCCAAATGTACGAACTTCTTCACTGCATCCTGGTATGGAACTCCCCCCCTACATTGAAATAATCTCATTATGAGACATACACAATCAAATGGAGAAAATGCATGTACAAGCCATTCTGACCCTGTAGAGATACTTATGACTTGGCTTTACCTTGGCCAACGAACCCAGTCTTTATTCATCATTTGGAAAGATGATGAAGTCTACCTAAAACTCGCACCTGCGCAACAGAAAAAAAGAAGAAGAGTTAGATAAAGTAACGTAAGCAATTCAGTTCAGAAACAAAATGAATTGTGCAAGTGCACCATCTAGAAAAATCATGATTCAAAATTAAGAGTTAGTCCTCAAAATTTGATTTGGGAAACCAAAGATTACAAAAATTCAATTCAAAACTTGAATCTGACAATAACACAAATCACATTTCAATTCAAAATTACAGACCCAATTATCAAAATTAAACTCAACTACCAAGACAATTAACCCAATCATCAAAATTAAAATCAGACACAAACTGAACTACCTATCTGATTTGGCTTTTTCTCAAGCTAATTATCTGATTTGAGCACCCTGATAAATTATGATTTGAGCACCAACTAATCCTGCAAAAGAAGCTCGAAAATTAAACTCAACTAACATAATAAATGCAGTTCCAAAAATTTAATTCAACCCAATCATCAAAATTTAATGCAACCCAATCATCATAATTTAATGCAACTGATAACTAAATATCAAAATCATCAAAATATAACGCAATCAGTTACAAACCTGTTGATGTTAACAGAGCTTAAGAAGCTCAATCTTTTGATAGAGAAGCTCGATATGTTGATGATGTTAACAGATCCCAAGAAGATCGATCTGTTAATGGAGAAGCTCGATTAGTTGATGATGCTAACAGAGCTTAAGAAGCTCGATCTGTTGATGGAGAAGCTCGATCTGGTTTGAAAGAAGAAGAGGAAAAGAAAGAAGAGAAGGTGAGCTGGTCGAGAGGGAAGAAAGGATGTGGTGAAGATAAGATAAGGTGATATGCTCGAGAAGTTAGATAAACCGTTAAGATTGAAATGGACGGCTATGATGGACGGTTAATGGACGGTTGAGATTGAAATGGACGGTTAAGATGGACTGTTTGGTGTTCGGTGTTGGGTGTTCGGTGTTTGGTGTTCGGTGCATCTACGACAACCTTTATTAAGGGTTGTCAATGATCATTCGAACACCAAAAGCAACACCCCTTAGTGAAGCTGTAAATTTCTATTCCAATTTTGCCCCTATTTTGGTAAATTATATGCACACTTCATTAAAATAGATTAGGGTATATTAGTAATTTGATGTGCCGAAAAATTTGATTTGACCATTTTATCCCTATTAAAAATACAATAAATGCACGTTACATATAAAATGGCAAGGGTATTATGGTAAACATGTCACTCGAAGCTTCAATCTTGATAGTTCGTATGTCGTTCTACCACATTCGAAGCTCGAATCGGCACCTGAGCTCCATATT
>JAJJMA010113581.1:0-14270 GCA_023529015.1 Papaver nudicaule | reverse complement strand
CTCTCTGTGGAACGAATCTGTTCTTGCCACTATATTATTTTATTTATTGTGAAGGTTAAGAACTGAATTATATTTGTGCGAATTCGACACGCATCAGTAACCACATTTAAGTGGTCATACCTCTCCTTTAGGATATTCTATAGAGCAAGGGGATTGTAACTGTCTAAATCCCAAAGGGTAGATTTTAGACAGTACACCCAAATAATCATACACAAACATACACAGAATCATACATACACAAGATAATAAAGAGAGAAGGGTTAGAGATACTTGACAGCGAGATTACTTGGTTCGTCCTCATAAGTGAGGCTTACATCCAAGGGTTTCCACTAGTATAAGTATGATTACATCGCTCACCTTACAAATCTTCTTAGTCTAATCTCTTACTTAAGAAACCTAATCTTAAGGTTGGGCTAAGGAGAGAAAATAAGCTAAGTTACTTTTCCTCTCTCTAAACCAGACCAAGAAATGTCCAACCCTTCGAACAGTGGGCTCTCTCGCTATTTATAAATGTTTTACATAATGGACTACAGCTAATACAGACAACGACCCTACTGACACTCTTTTGTCTTCACTCGCCGACAGATAACATCGGCGACCCTACTTTCGATTCTGTGAACATTGACGACCAAATCTTCTTTGGATAAGACTTGCTGACGCAGCTTCCACTGAGTTAACGAGTCATCCCTGACAATATATCCGTCCTGACTCTTCTTTAATGCTCAATCACTTCTCAACCACCTGGTGATGACGCGTTTTTGCTCGTTGATATAGCTTCGCCTTCCTATTCTCTACGATATGTTGCCATACGATATTGTTATGTCGCTGTGACCCTCACTGATGATTCCATACTTCTTCATGGTATCCTTCTTGTATGACTTCACTTTCAGGATGCTTTTATGCGGTGAAGGTATTTTCTACACCTACATTTTGCCTCTTTCATCTCCAAGGGCCTTGGTCACTGGGGATGAAACTTCTTTGGTTCGCCGAAAATACCTAAGCCACGATCCCTTTCGCTTTTTATTTTTGCCACGTTCTTCCCATGCCGTGAATTTCGGCAATTCCTTTTAACAGGATGACCTGCTTAGCCGGTTGCCTTTCATTTCCTATAAATAACCTCATTTCTTTTAGCTTCAGATCTCAACCTCTTCATATTTCGAAATCTTCTTCTTCTTTAGAATCCAGAGCTCCGAAACCTAAACCCTAACCGTCGTTGCTTTATCTCCATTCCCAGATTCAGTAACATCTCGTCCATTTCCTTTCGGGTTTTCTTTAATTAGATCCTCCACAAACCCTTTGAATCTATTCATCATTCGAAACTGTCTTTCTAATCATCTTTTTCTCTATTTTTCTTATCTGCCGGCCTGTTTCTTCGCTGCTGCAACTTTTTCCGTTGTCTTCTTCACTTTTCCGGTCACCTTAAAACTGTTCTAGTGGCCTCTTCCGTTCAATCACCCAAGTCTTCAAAACCCAAAAACACAAAGCCCAAAAGAGTCAGTTGGAAAAACTGGCCCAAATATTGTGCCACCGCCGGAGTAGATCATCTCCATCCTAAAATATTTGTTCTCCCTGGTACCCCTTACATGTTCTACCTTGATGACCATTGAAGATATTCGCCGACCCGAGATTAGCGACACCTGGGTTGTAGTTGCTTTTGGCCAACTGAAAGCAGGGCTAAAGTTTTCTCTCTACAATCCCCAAAACACTTTCATCGTCGATCTTCTCAAGGCGATTAACAGAAGTCCTTTTCAACTAACCAACAACACCATTCGAGTTATGACAGAATGGAGTAAATGTCGGGAAGGTAAACTGACTATCCAACCCTCGCCAAACTCCAATCTCATCCTGCTTCGGAATACACGGTAAAGAAGTTTCTCGAGCAATATCATGTAGCGCCCTGCACTCACAAAACTGAACCTTGGGCTACTAGGTTTACTCCGAAGAAGAATCTTGAGAAAGATGACCTTCTCTTTGGTGATGTAGAATTTACTAGTACTGTGGATATCGCTACTGTTTGTTATAGTAACGAAAGTGGTTTTTCCAACCTTCCTTGCGTCGTCGATGGGCCTTGGCTAAAAGGTTGGATGGATGAAGAAACAACCATCATTTGAGAAAAACTTTCCCGAGGAACATTCTTACCTCGCCGAACACACTTTCTGGAATGTAGTTTGGCCTGACGAGTATAAATATGCTAAGGATGAGCAGGGTAACTTCCTCAAGAACCCCGACTTGAGTTTTATTAAGATCCATTCTTCAAATGCTACTTCTACTACTGGGACTAAAATAAGTTGAGGGGCAGCTGATGGCTCAACTCAGGTAACAAACATCTTCCTTTTACTTTAAATATATGTATATATTTGCCTCTGTTTGTTTCATGAGTTGAAATGTCATGGGTGAAACTTGACTTCCAGCCTCCTCGAAAGAAAAAGCTGACTGCAGCTGAGCAAGAGGAAAGAATTCGTCAACTAACCATGGCCAAGCTTCCTCCTCATACTGTTCCTTCGAAGAAGATCCCCGACCAATCTACCAATTCGAGTATGAATTTCGACCAATGGTCGAAAGATGATTCGTCTAAACCCACCGAAGTTGAGATGTCCGAGAAGCTTCCCGAGACTAATGCTCAAGAAACTGGTCAGAGTAATGAGAAGATTCTTACTTCTGCTGAGCACTTAGACCATGATACTGAGATGCAAGATAATGTCGGCGATCATGACATGAACAGGCCATCTTCTCCTCTGAGCAATCAAAATCAGGAGCTAACCATTACTCACCAAGTCCCCACTTCTTCTGTCTTGGAGCCACATCTCTCTGGCTTGGTCGTTCTTGATAGATTGCCTCGACATCCTTCCACTCCTTATTCCACGTGACCCGGAAAATAGCTCGACAAAGTTTCTAACTTGCTCGCGAGGCCTTTGATAAGATTTGCATAGCAGAGGGTTGCAAAGATCCAGAATACTTTGAAATTCTGGCCAAGTATAGTCACCCTGGGTTTGTTCATCACTCCGACTTCCATAAGACTGCTTCCATCATATCATACCAGGAGCATTTCAACCTTCTCAACATGGTATGCATACTTAGGCTCCAAATATTATTTTCTGTGTAACTCTTACTAATGCCCTGAATATTTTATTTCAGCACTTTCATCCTACTTTAAGTCTTGCCTTGGCGATTCCTCAACTCAGAAACAGGAGATTGGAAGGTTGAAAGGTGAGCTTAAGAAGCGAAGCCTACAAGTAACATCTCAACAAAGTAAGTTATACTTGAACTTTTATGATGTATTTTATAAGTGTTTGGTTCTTTCGTTCTCCGACCCTTAGATTTTATGCCTTCAAAGGTCGCTTCGTTCCCGATGATGATAGGCTTAAACGAGTTGAGTCCGAAATCGAAAAACTTAGACGTAGCAACGCTAGGCAATGTAATCAACTATTTGGTTATCATATAGATCTTAAGTGGTGTCATCGAGAACTGGACCAAGCCGATGATATTATACGAAACCTGTGTCATACTTATCAAGCTTCTCGATCGGAATTAGGCTGGATGACTGACCAACGTGATGATGCATTTCGCCGAGAGAAACTTTCCATTGAGGCCAAGGAAGAAGCCAAAATCAATCATGCGCGAGCTACCTCTTTATGGCAGGGCGAAAAATCCAGGGCCGACGACCTAGCTTCCCGAGTTATTCGTTTAAGCGCCGAAAAAGAAACTTCAGAGTTTCAAATTCAACGTTGGAAAGATACTACGGCGAGGCAAGAAACCCTAGCCATCAAGTTATACCAACAATGTTCTACCCAACAGCAACAACTAAACCAAATGTTAGATCCTTGCGCCGACCAAAAATTTTGAATTTCATATGTCTCAATTTAGGGAGGCTCAAGAGGGTGTGCGAACGTATGTACGCAAGTTAGAAGGTAGTTTCTTAGGGTATGCCCACAGCTCCTTGAGTGTATTTTCTGCCTTTTCCTGACCGCGTGTTTCCTTTGTCTATTTTCAGCCCAAATTCAAAATTTAAAGAATGATATAAGTCGTTAAAACGACGCCATCAAAGGTTTTCAAAATCGTGAAATGGAGATCAGCGAGCTTTCGGAGAAGCTTAAAGATCATGAATCTTGCTCTGGAAAGATTAACGAGTTGTCTCAAAAGCTCCAAGATCACCTCAAATGCGAGACTGAAATCAAATCTCACGCTGTTAAGAATCAAGAGCTCGAGGAGGTCCGCGACCGTCTCCAAATTGAGTTGTCAGAAGCAAAGGATGATATTCAAGAGCAAGAGAAACAGTTCGAAGAAGATGTTGTTAAAGCCGCTTTCGTTGGGGCTCAGACTTTCGCCAATAAGTTTTGCCCTGAACATAATCTCGACGTTCTTCCCGCCTATGTTTTACCTACTCCTGAGAAACTCGCCGAACAAGCCCAAAGGGAGGAAGCAAATGCTTGAGAGGGATAAGGCGAAGAGCAAAAGGAAGAAGAAATAGAATAAGAAATAGAGGAAGAGGAAATTGATGATGGAGGAGAAGATGAAGATGAAGAAGAAGAAGGAGAAAATGAAGAGAGTGGAAGGGAGATGGGTGATGAAGATGCGGAGCAGACTGCACCTGATGACAAGAGCACCACAAAGAAAGTAGTCGAAATTGCAGATTCTTATGTGAATGACAAGGTGATAACTTCTCAAGATGTTGATGCCTCTGCTACCCATCAAACTTGAGCATCCTTAAGCTTTTCTTGATAGTGTACTTTTTGTATTCCCGTTGCTTCTAGTATTTTGTTATGAACCTTGTTATATGTATTACTCTTCGTTTAAGTAATGAAAACTTCTATTTTGTTCAGTCAATCAGTATAGAGCACTTTGGCCTTTATACTGTTATCAATAACTTAACCTATTGCCGAGTGAAGTCCAATGCTTGTTTGCTGGCTGTAGTACAAGACTTAAGAATAGGACTCCGGATTAGCACACCCTAGCAATGTTACTTGTGCCCATCAGCGATCCTATTATAAATGTTTGGGTTGCCCAGTAGGCTTATTGGTGTTGCTACGCAGTGGCTTTCGTCGTAGGGTCTGATTCTCCAAACACTTACAGACCAACAAGTAACGCGACCGGATTTATAGCTAACCAGGGCCAAGATTATGTACATGGAGGTTGTTCACTTAGTAAAAATAGGCAAGTTATTGTGTTTATTTAGGCGAGAGCCATCAGCTCTAAATGACTTTTCAAGTTTATGTCACTTTGCCTTTGTAGATGGCACTTGGCCTTATTATAGTACCTGATCAGGGTTTTGTTTTATGGATTTTTGTCTCAGTATTTTGTACTTAGTTGTCTTATTGAGACCTTTCTTTGGTCTAAAGCTTTTTAGCTTTGTTGTTTTGGCGAAAAATCAATGACACAGTAATTTGTTAACGGGGTTCGGCGCATGATAGCAAACCTACGTCCCCGGATCTTATTCGCTGTAGTGTTACATAAGCTAATAAGATTTCTTGGGTATTATGCCCGCCCAAGAATTCAGATTTTTACATTACGATTTCAAGGGTAGTACTTTTTGATGTATTTGGCGTTCCAAGGATGTTCTAGTTCTACGCCATGCTCATCAATTAATACATACGCTCCACTTCCAGCTACTCTTTTGATTATGTACGGGCCTTCCCATACTGGCTCCAACTTCCTGCACCCCTTTCGCTGAGAGGGAGGGATTTCTCGCAATACCAGCTCGCCGAGTTGATACTCCGTAGGGATAAATCGCTTGTTATGTTCCCTGGATAATAGCCGATGGTAATTTTCCATGTGTGTCAGAGCGATTAGCCGTTGTTCTTCTAGATCGTCGAGTTTCGCCAGGATCAAATCAGTGTTTAAATTCTTTTCCAATGCTTCATGCTTCGTTGTTGGTAAGATTACTTCAGATGGAAGAACTACCTCATTGCCGAAGGTGAGTAAAAGGGTGATGCCCCAGTTGCTTCTCTAACAGTGGTCCTATAAGACCATAGAAACATTGTGTAAATGTTCACACCATGCTTTCTTGTGTGGCTCCACTCTTTTCTTCAAGCCCATTCCAATAGTTTTGTTTGTTGCTTCTGCTTGTCCATTGCTTTGTGGGTACAATGGAGTTGATTTCCCTAACTTGACACTGTAGGTAGCGAGCAATTTTCTGATGTTATCGCCAACAAGATCTTTCCCATTATCTGTACAAATTTCTCCTGGCACGCCGAACCTACAAAATATATTTTCCAAAATAAACTTGAATACTTCTTGCCCTGATTTCCCAGTAGTACCCTTGCATTCTTACTTTCAAGGCTAGAGCTCGCTGACCACTATGATTCCCGCAGTCTCCTTCATGGATTGATTCTAGCAACTTCTTGCCTTCTTCTCTCGATACACATCTTAGTAAGGGTCTAGAGAATGATGCGGTACAATATTCCATCTCGAAGTTCATAGTTCGCCGATCTGCTGATTACTTGGTGGGCCAGAATCTGCTTTCCTGGTAGCGTAAGGCGATCCAGTCATCCAGATAATATCGTATCGGCGTTCTCCAATCTGTTTCTGCTGATTCTTCTGTGTCCATAGCCAACACCTCCTTTTGTTCTCGCTCATCCACAGAAGACTGCTTTACCCGCTCAATGGCTATTGAAGTAATATCAGGATTTGTCATCATTGATGAGATAAAAGCCAAGGCATCAGCGTGCCTGTTATCCTTTCTGCAGATGTGGCGAAACTTGATACCAGGAATCTCCTGAGCATACTCCCTAGCAAGTTTAAGATACTTATGCAGAGAAGCATCGACTGCTTTGTAACATCCAAATATTTGGCGAATCACCAGCTGAGAGTCACTTGTCAATCTAACATCGCTGATACCCATTTCTATGATTAACCGCATGGCGTGTATAACTGCTTCGTATTCTGCCTCATTGTTGGTCGCCGGGAACTCTAACCTTAGCGAGTGTACAATCCTGGCTCCTTTCGACGAGGTAAAAACAATACCTATCCCTTTTCCTTCCTTATTTGATGACCCATCCATATACACTTCCCAGCTTGTAGGACTATACTTCAACAATTCTGGCATCTCGTTTTCTCGTTCGTCTAGCGAAAAGGGTATGTCTTTTATTTCTTCTTCTTCTTCTTCTTCTTCTTCTATTGGGAAATCAGCGAGACAGTCGACAATAACTTGAGATCTCTGAGCTGTGCGAATCTCATACTGAATGCCAAACTGCTCAATTTGAGTGTTCCACTTAACAATTCGCCCTACTCTCTGAGAATTATGCAGGATGGACTCAATAGGGGTTTTTGTTAGGACAACAATTAGATGAGCATGAAAATATGGGCGGAGCCGCTGGGATGCAAAAACTAAAGCTAAAATCAGTTGCTCAATCTTTGTATAATTCTTTTCCGCTCCCTGCAATGTTCTACTAATATAGTATATAGGCGTTTCTCCGCCTTTGGTTCTTACAAGGACAACACTGATGGTTACTGTTGTGGCAGTGAGATACACTCTGAGTTCTTCGTCGTGTTCCGGCGGCTGAATCGCTGGGAGAGTAGCAAGGTACTTTTTGATACCTTGAAATGCAGCTTCATGAGCTTCAGTCCAGTTAAACTTTTCTCCTTTTTTCAGTGTTTGGAAGAATAACTTGCATTTGTCGGAGAACCTTAAAATAAATATGTTTAGCGAGGCCAAGGTTCCATTAAGTCGCATGAAATCCTTTACTGTCACCGGCGAGGGCATATCTATGATGGCTTTGACTTTAGCTTGGTCCGCTTCCACACCATTATTGGTGACGACATATCCCAAGAATTTTCCTGAAGTGACCCCAAAAACACATTTCGCCGGCTTTATTTGTAATTTAGTCCGGCGCATATAATCGAATATTTCCTTTAAGTCTTGAATATGAGTCTACTTTACTCTGCTCTTCACTAGCATATCATCAACATAAACCTCCATGTTTTCCCTATCCATTTATCAAACATTTTTGAGCCATTTCTTGATAGGTAGCGTAGGCGTTCTTCAATCCAAAAGGCATTCGCATATAACAAAATAAACCTTTTGTGGAAAAGAAAGCAGTGTGCCTCTGATCTTCTTCCACTAAAGGTATTTGATTATAGCCTGAGTAGCCATCCATGAATGATAGCAACTCATGCCCTGATGTGGCATCCATTGTCTGGTCGATACTTGGCAAAGAAAAACTATTCTGTGGACATGCTCTATTGAGGTCGCTGAAGTTAATACAAATTCGCACTCCCTTATTCTTCTTGGGCACCACCACCATATTCGCTATCCACTCAGGATATTGCACTGGTCTTATAATACTGGACGCTCTCATCTTGTCAATCTCAGCTTCCACCGCTTCCTTATATGCTGGAGCCAATTTCCTTATCCTTTGCTTGAAGGGTCTGACTTTTGGATCAATGTCCAGCTTATGACATTCTATCTCTAGGTCAATACCCGGCATTTCGTTCATACCCCAAGCAAAAACATCAACGTATTCCCTGAGCAATGCATGCTGCTTCGCCGACTCTTCCTCATTCAGCAGAGTGCGAATCTTTACCATCTTTGGATCATTATCTTCACCGATGTTTATATCTCTGGTGTGTT
Organism: Papaver nudicaule; assembly: GCA_023529015.1. NCBI lineage: Eukaryota > Viridiplantae > Streptophyta > Magnoliopsida > Ranunculales > Papaveraceae > Papaver > Papaver nudicaule. Next base: position 5,704 of record JAJJMA010113581.1, on the reverse strand, counting down.
CTACCGCTGTAAAATGCAGCTCAGGCTCTCCCGTCGGCGAAGGTTCCTTTAATTGCTACAATGGCGTCACACCAGGTCTCGCCAAATCTTCTCCCGTGTTCTTGGAATTGACATACTTTGATGGGTCGGCGATGATCTCTTGAATCTCTTGCTCCTTTAAGATCTCTTTGCCTTGCTTCTTTTTCTCATTAATTCTAGCTTTCCTGCTTTCGCGCATCTGAACATCCGCCGCGTTACAAGCCTTTGCTAATGATAAATCCCCAACATACTCGGCGACCCCTTTAGGTGTTGGAAACCTTAAGCGTTGATGATAAGTGGAGGGTACCCCCTTTCAAGCTATGCATCCATGGCCTCCAGAGGATTGCAGCGTATGGCGAATCAACATCCACAATGCAAAGGGTAGTATCTAAAATCAACTCAACACAAGTAACAATCTTGAATTCAATTTCTCATTTCGGTTTAGATGCAATCCTGTTGAACCCATAAATATTGTACTTTGAAACTGTCGGCGAAGGAATATATGAATCTTTTGCTTTCATTGCTTCATATGCGGAGTTATAAAGGATATCAACCGAACTGCCTGGGTCAACAAGCACTTTTGGCACTTTGAATTTCTCTATTTGAACAGTGAGAACCAAAGGATCATTATGGCTTCTCCCCTCAACTGGCACCTCATCGGTGGAGAATCCTACACAAGTTTTCATCCAATCTAACAATGGTTCTTCCTTAACGACGACGCTGCAAATCTCGTTCCCCAACTATCTCGCTTATGCACTCTAGACAAAACATTGTTGTGAAATTCATTTCTAGTTATCTTCGAGTGCACAATGGAAAAGCAATCCAACTCCATTAAATCTCGCTCTACTTTTACTTCATACACATTTGAAGCTTGAATAGCTTGAATTTATTGAACCATGGCCGGAGGTGGTGGCTGCAACTCAAGGAACTCTTGGAATTTCCCCAAGCGAATGAATCTGTGGACCTCTTGCTGGACCCCCGTAATTTTCTGTTGAATGGCCGTGGAACAAGTGAAACTGGCAAAAGGAGTTAGTATTAGTGGGTGGGACCCTGGGATTTCCTATATTATAGGGATAACGAATATCATCTCTGCAATTTGAATTCTCAATTTTTCCCCAAGCATCAGTATAAGAAATACGAAGCTTTGGAAGTGTAGCATCCTAGAAAGCTTGCTGGTTGCCTCTGCGTTCGCCAAATTTTCTGTTATCGTCGTCGTACCTCCTATCGCCATTCCCATTTCGCCGATTATCACGTCCGCTTCTGCCATCATTTCTTCCTCTATTTTCCTGCTTATCCTTGCCATCATAATTGTCTCGCTTTTGAGAATTCCAATGTTGATCGGCGCTTGTTTGATGTTGCTGCTGCTTTACAGTCTCTGGTATCACCATCGCCGAAGAAGAAGCTTTCGCCAATATCTGTTGCTCTGCTTTGAGCCATTCTCTTTTTATTTCTTCTTGCTCTTCTAGGGAATAACTGTTGATTGAGTGAATTTGCTTTACTCTCTCCTTCTTTTGGCGAAGTTCTTCCTCCTGAATTTTTTCATAATCCATCCATTCATTCTGCTTAGCTCTCAACTTTCATGTCTTTCGGTGGATCCCAAAATAGATTCTTATACATAGGGTCTGATGTTTCCATATAATTAATGAATGCCCGCATTTTATCTTTATCAGGTACAGCTGTACCTACTTCGCTACAAAGCTTTCTCCATCGCTGAATTAAACTTGTGTATGTCTCCGATGGTCTTTTCTTGATATTAAACAATCTTTCCATGCCTGGGCGACTTCTGTTATTCTGAGTACGTGAGCATGAATTTTCCCTCCAACTTATGAAATGATCCAATTTTACCTTATTCTAATCCATCAAACCAGGCCAAAGCTTCATCTTTGAGAGTGGCAGGAAACGCCATACACATTATTGGGTCTGAATTTACCCATGCCGCTAAGTCTCGCTTATAACTCTTTAGGTGCTGAGCTGGATCCCCTGTGTCGTCAAAGATGGACGAGAACTTTGGCATGGTAATCTTGTAGAAACATGACCCTATGTAATTTTCTCTTTAAAGGGTGTTTTCTTCGCCTCAGAAAGTGTTGTTGCTAACTTAGTATCCTTCGAGGATCCTCCCATTGCTGCTATTTGATCCTTTAGTCGCCGAATCTGCCATTTTACATCCTCAGTCGCTCCATCACACCCTCCTGAATCGTCAAACCCTTCTGTGTGCTTTCTAGATTTTCCTATTCTTTACCCTTGTCGTCATATTTTACTGATGAGTCGGAAACTTCAATCGTCATAGCCCTGCTTCTCTCCGAACTACGAGTGGTGCGCGAATGAGATGCGTGACTCCTACTCTGTATCATCTTCCTATTCTCCGCCATCAATTCACTGTGGCTCTGCAAGGCAGTCTCCATTTGTAATTGCATCTGCAGCTGCATCTGAGCTGTTTGCCGATTGTTTGCCTCAAGGATTTTCTTTAATAAGGTCTCTGTAGTACTAGTGGATCCTGCATTATCTGCCACTACTATAGGTCGAGCCAAAGTTACGCCGGGTGCTACCGCTGTACCACTGCCACTGGCGACCTGATGAGCATCTTTTGCTATAATAGGTTCGACGACCACCGTTGGAGCTACCGCCAATACATTAGGCGTTTTGCCGACAATCCTTTGAGTTGTATCCAGCGCCGTAGTAGCACCTCCCACTACGTTCTGAGTGACGCCTGCAGCATTAGAAGATTCGCCAACCATCATTTGGGCTGCCCTAACGCCACCAGTTGATTCGCCGATGGTACCTGTAGCTACCTCTTGTCCAACCCTACGTAACAACTCATTAGGTACAACTGCCGCCCTTGCATCCTCCAAGTGAGTGATATCCGCCAGTAAGACTTCGTCTTGATTCACTTGTTGCTGCACAGGTGACCGCCGAAGTAAATCTTGATTCACAAAAAGGGAATTCGCCAACCCTGCTGGCTATGGTGCTCTGCTTCTGGTAGTGGGCCGACTGGGAAATACCAACGATGCAGAATGCCAAAAAAATCTCCCCCTTGTTTTTGGGACATGTTTTCAAAAGAATATCGTACCCATGTTCTTCTTGTATGTCAAAAATTAGTGAACCACAACACAACTCATGTACTAGTAGTCGTCTCTGGAGAAACCTTAAAATCAACTTTCATCATTACAGTTGAACTGTTCTTTCCCTGGTGATCAGAAATAGTATGACACCTCCACCTTAGTCAATAATTAGTATTTCAATTTTGCCTAAGATCCGATCTTTATATTTTTGAGGAGAAATGTTAATATTGTACTACACCGAGGATTTCATATGGGATTTTAGGGTTTAAATTTGGTGGAAAAGTTTCCAAGCGCTAAGAGCATCTCCAATAGTGGGTGGAAAAATTCCTATGTGGAGGTCTTATTTATGCCTTTATTTTGAAGGTTTTATGTGGATTAACCTAAGAGCAAGCACTATGGTGCCACAAGCCATCCTTATTAAATAGAGATATAGGGATGGCAGAAATGACGAAATTTGGCAACCACTATGGAGAAATTTTTTTTCTCTATTTTGGACGGAAACTCAGTTTCCGCCACACTCAAAATACGGAGACTCGGTCTCCGCACAAAATATATTAATAGGATTTATTGTAATAAAGTGGGATTTGGTGGGACCAAAACTCTTTTTTTACGGAAACTGAGTTTCCGCCCCCTTCCTTTTTACGGGAACTCGATTTCCGCCTCGCATCTCTATCCCTATTGAATAGGGATATTTTGCACCATAGTAGTTGCCTATCTCTATTCAATAGAGAATTCTCTATTGAATAGGAACCATAGTGCTTGCTCTAAAAACTAGTAAACAATCTCCAACGATGGATGTTATAATCTTTAGGATATCTTATGTAGATAAGATCTTAGCCATTTACTTTAATTTAAAATAATTATTAAAGGAAAATAAAATAAAATTGAGGGTCTTCCCGAAAGTCTAGTTAAGACTTTCTCTAACACCTTTTGTAGTCCATGTCATCACCCTTAAACTCAAAAACCCCACTATTGGAGATTTATTTTCAAGAATATCCGGTCTTAGATCTTATGTGGCAATAAAAATTAAAACTCCACCCACTGTTGGAGATGCTCTAACAGGGGGAGGTGTTACTTGATTTGGAGGATTTGCTGGGAAAGTATTTTCCAGGGGAAACATGAATACAATAGATTTTGGCAAACAAACGGGCCAAGAGATTTATAATTCTACTAAATCCCTAGGTCCCATGAATCCCCCTCTAAAATTCTACATCCAAATGCACCCTAAGTTTTTTTTTTTTTTTTTGATCGTAAATTTTTGATGTTGCCGAGTTCGAAACTTATTTTTGGAATAATCCCAAACTTCTCCCAGTCCTAGTTAGCAATTTGGGATACGTATACAAGTTCGGAACGTCATACGTACGATTATTATACGGATTCGGATAATTCGAATCCGGTCAACAATTCGGTCAACGATTCGTTATTCGGCAGTAGTTCGGAACGGCATACGTACAAATGTAAGTTCGTTATTGAAAATTCGGCCTACGCTAAACAATTAAATAAGACATATTAGAGGAGGGTTGCATGATTTTATAGTTTTAAAGTATGTATCAATAATATATTGATTAAATAACACAAACCAAATCATGGAGGAGTGGTTTGGCGCAATTCCAGTAGGCATAGTACGCGAACAATTCAGCAAATTGCTAACTAGGCTCCCAGTTTGTGGCTCCCACCCCACCCCACCATGGAAGCAAGGTCCATCATGTCTGTGAGAGGTGGGATGAGTAGACTTTATCATTTTCGATTAGACAAACAAAAAAAATATGGAAACGTTTGTAGGCCATGGGTGGGGGGACCCTAAGATAATATCCATAGCTACAGTAGGACCAAACTCTAATTTTCATTTTCCCGTTGCATAGATAGTATCGACGAAGGTACGCGCTCAAAGTAAGTTTGTCAGTCTCAACTTTTTCTCATTTCACCCTTTTCCCAAGAAAAATAATTTCATTTTTCCCACTCTCTAGGGTTTTCATTTTCCCCTTTTCTCCTCTCTTTCTCTTTCTCTCTAGTAGAAGTCTGAATGAAGTAGTAGTAATCGACGACGAAGAAGAAGAAGAAGAAAAGTTGCAGAGTGAACAGTAACAGTAGTATTGAGTATGGCATCAACTTCTGGAACCAAAGAAACTGACGGTGAAGCTTCATCTTCTTCTTCTGGAACTAAAGATTTGATAGATCATGTGTTTTCTTGGAGTATTCAAGATATACTCAACGACGATCTATACAAAAACAAGGTAATAATTGTTTCTTACTCCCTCAATTTTTCATTCATTTTGTCAAGTTTTACTGAAATTTTGCCCTAGATTTTTGCGATTTCTAGTTAAGATTCTTGAATAGTTCACATGGATTAAGTGGATTGTGCTTGATTTTGTTGTTAAGTTGAACCTTTTAGCCCTAATTTTGGTATTTATTGACCTACACTGCACCATGAACCTCCACTATCCTGATGCTGATGTCTGTTCTGGTGGTTCACACAGGCTTAAATATTATATGGAAAATTACAGTATGAATACCCACTACCTTGGTAGAATTTGTTTGGATCTACGAGGAACATTTTTGCATCAATTTAGTAATCAATATAGCTATTTTCGAGAGATACTATGGAAGCTGTACGACCTGCGTAGACC
>JAJJMA010113550.1:1262-12941 GCA_023529015.1 Papaver nudicaule | reverse complement strand
TAAGGGTGCGCCTGTCGATTTCAGAGTCCCGTCTTTTGCCGTACCACTTTGTTGTGCTTGGTATGACTTTGTGTTGACTAATGAGAAGGTTCGGCCGATTCTGGAGCAGTCAGGAGTCTTCCATGCAGTGAAGGCCACCAGGAACTTGAGAATGTATAAGGATTCTGGTGCCATTGTTGCTTTCCTTCTTCGCTGGTGCAGGGCGACGAAGACTTTCGTGACCAGTTGGGGCGAGTTCGCGATTTCCCTAGAGTCGGTGGCTGCTTTATACCATCTTCCAATGTTAGGGAATCTCCCAGATAGCTACTCTCCGGAGCAAAGCGCGATGATCGAGACTTTGAATAGGCAGATTCAAGAATTGCAGATATCCAAGGCTTATTCAAACGAGAACTATATTAAGTGGACCAACCATTGGTACGTGGGTGGCACAAGTCCCCATGGGGGGACCCCGGAGGGCATCCTTTGTATTGCTGCGTTCCTAGTACTCTGGTTGTCCAGGGACATTTTCGCTGATGCTCCTCTTGGTACCTTGAAGCTTCATGTCGTTCCCCTCGCTGTTCTTCTGGCTCACGGTCGGAGTTTGCCCATTGGCAGTTTATTCCTCGGTTCTCAGTATGCTCAGTTCGATGCTTTCGTCCGAGACATGTCAGTCTCCGGTGTCAGCAGGGTTAGTACTTATGCGAATCCCTGCTTCATCCAGGCGATTTTGTGGGAGCATTTCATTCCTCATAGACCCAAGAAGGGGGCTTCTCTGAGTAGCACATTGAAGGGGTGTCCTCGAATTCTGCAGTGGAATGGCAAGCTGCCCATCCCCTCTCCGGCGTTGAGAAATTTGCTAGATGATGAGAGGAATGTCGACCTCCGCCCGTGGTATACTAATTCTTCCCCTGACATCATACAACCCATAACTTTCACGGAGGATCCCGGCGTTGAGTTACAATCAGGACCTCGAGAGTCGAGTGGCCTCGCTGTTGGGGAAGCTATCTTCATCAACAGCAGCACCCCTGGTTTCATCCTTGGTTACTTTCAAGGGGAGGAGGTGGTCATCCCTTACAACATTGATAGGGCTGCGAGAGTGATGGGTTTTGATCAAGATGTGCCGAAGGTGTTGTTCTCTGTGCCTTCTGTGGCTGAATTGCGGTCTTCGCTCGACGTATCACTCCACATCGGCCGTCGCTCTCCTTTCATCTTTCGTCATCGGCCGACGAGAATGACTCCTGAGTATCATGAGTTTTGGAATGATACCCTCAAAGTTCTTCATGGCTTCGTCAACGAAGGGGGTCGGCGTGTTCCTGTAACTCCCACTCAGGTATAGTGATCCGACTATAATTTCCTCTTGATTGAAAAATGTCTTTCTCTTTACCCCTCGTTATTCTTCTGCAGGTGCACTCTACTCCTAGTCCCCAGTCGGACGATATGATCTCAGTTCGAGACACCAGGAGGCGCCGACCTCTGATGAGAATTCCCAAGGGGTATGTACCGGAATACGAGGACGAGGATGTTGATGTGACGATAACGAGTCTTCCATCAAGACTGCTTTGTTCCTTGTTAATGTTTAGTCGAGTTTTCATTCCCGTGTTGTTTCTTTGTAGACGGACCACCCAGGAGACAACGAGCCAATGGGGTCTTCGACTGTCGGTGATAAAGAGCAAGAGGTGGTTGGGACATTTAACGCTTCATCACTCCTTCGGGAAGAGTCGCATCCTGTCGCGGTAAGGGATCCCGTTTTATGTCTTCACTCATGTCTTCTTTACCTCCAGAACAGTGTATCTCACGCTCCCCCCCTTTTTGACTCCTCTATTTTTTAGTCTTCGAATGAGAGTGGAGAGTTCACGCGTCACGAGACGTTGGTGACTAGTGGCGTAGCTTCCCTTGGTACTATGGGCGGGTCTTCGGGCGAAGGTGGTGATGAAGAGGTTGTCGAGGACGACCATGCTGAGGAGATGGTGGATTCTGACTTCAGGGACGCCTTGGATGTTGAGGTTGGAGCCAGGGAGGCTAGACTTAACGCGCTCTATCCGGGCCGAGGTGTTGCTTTTCCTCTCCTGAGTAGAGTCAGGTCCCACCAGGTGGCTATAGGCGGTTTCGTTGTTTCCCGAGAGTATGAGGACATGTACACACGTATCTGGAGAGAGTTCGGGCACATTGCGAGGGAGGAAGCAAACCGTACCATGGCAGAAGGGTTCGTCGGATTTCTCTTGGAGCGGATTGTCGAGATGCGGGAGAACTCCATGCTTGGGGCTGAACCAGGGGCGTTGCAGGATTGGGAGGATGCTATCGCGGCTGCTGAGTCCGAGTCCTACAATGTGGCTTGGCTCCGAGAAAGGTTCGAAAAGCAGAAGAATGCGAAGGCTGGGGCTGAGGGAGTTACTGAAGACGTCCTTGCGGCGAAAGAGAAGGAGGTCGCTGAACTGGAAGCCAGGCTTGCGAAGGAACGAGAGAATCTTTCCAACATGAAGGATTCTTATGAAAAGGCTAAGGCTATTGTGTTGTTTGGTCTTTTCTGATTGTTTTGGTTTTGTCCCTTGACTCATGGTTCGGGAATTTTCTATTAGTATTTATTTGGAAGACAAAGATAGGACGAGTTTCATGTCTTGATTACGTACAACGGTTACACGTTTCTCTTCTTTTATAATTGAGGTTTAATTGGGATATGCTTGAATCCGCTTTTCTTTGACTATTATCGTATCCTTGCATCCGTCTTTGGGCGAGGTGAGTCTGTAGTATCCGCTTGGGGTGGATTGAATAACCACGTAAGGTCCTGCGGGCTCCCCTCCTCCTTGCCTGTTAGTCTTCATCACCAGTCTCCCTATTTCGTACCCTCCGTTGTTGGTTATCGGGGCTCTGAGGCGATGAAGTTTCCGATGCAATAGCGATTTCTGACGACGGCGGGTAAACCCGTTGTCGTTGTTCTTTTCCTCTCTTATTGCTAATTGGCTAAACGAAATACTAAGGGTTTCGTGGCCAGGGGAAGAGGTCGTCCATCTTCTAAAATATCGAGTAGGGTTCATGATCCATTCATACCTGGGGACAAGCATTTCGTCCATCTTTTGCGAGGTTTCCATCCTTGGTTCCGGCCCAGGACTAGGTGAGGTCCCTCTTTCCTCGTACAAGGATACTGTTGCCATGTGGAGCTCCTCTGGTCCAGCTGGTGTTCCTTGTGGGGTTGCAGTCTTGTTAAGTAAGTTCTGGTTGTCTCGGAACCAAGAGTGGCCGAGGACAATGTCGTGTTCGAAGTCTTGTGGGACCACATAGAGCTCGGCCTCCGTTCGTACTCCGTTCACTTCGATCTGGAGGGTTATTCGTCCTCGGGTTACCACCGTCCTTCCTTCAGGGTCTTCCAACGTCTCCGGGGACCCAGTGACATCGTGTGGTGAGCCTCCCGAGGTTTCCAGTGTTGTTGCAGAAATGACATTGATCTTCCCTTCTGGGTCCAATAATGTGTTGGGGAATCCAACACCGCGTATATATGCAGTCGTGATTATCCCCCAACCCTGCCTAGCTAGTAGTCCCCAGTCGTATCTTATCGGAGACTTGTCTGGGGTTGATGAGTGTGGGTCTTCTTCTCCAAACGGCAACCGTCTTCCTGACACCACATGGTTGAGTGCTGTGAACATATCCTTTCGTTGTGACTTCGAGAAGCATAAGATTTCGCATAGTTGATGCATCAAATTTTCCACTCTCTGGTTTACAGGTTCCCGGTGGTCCGTGAGAGCTCGGATGTGTGGAGGTTCTGGACACGACATATAAGAGCGTGCTTTGGCTTTGACAACGTGTTCTTCAAGGATTCGCCTGAAACTGTTGCATTGAATCGTGGCGTGGCTGATTCTCATGTGATAATGACAATAATGAGGGTGTTTCATCTCTTCAGCGGTGGGAGGCTTCAATGCTCTGGGTAATTCCACGAGTCTGTCTCGGACTAAAGATTCCAGCAGTTGTTCCATCTCTGTCGCCGTGAGGTCGTTTGGTAAATCGATTCCTCCTTGTTGTTGCAAGTCCCCTTCTGGCACCGCGTTTGGCATTGTTGGGCTTTGTGCTTGATATTCAGCAAGGTATTCCTCCGCTTTTCTCTTTCTGTCGTTGTGTGGACCTCCATTGTTTTCTCCAGCGGGTTCTCCATGCTTTAGTAGTTGAGCTCTCTCCCTCAGCGTGGGTATTATAGAGTTGGATCTGGCCGCTGCCTCCTGGAGTTCGGCGAGAGTCTGGAATTGGAGATCTTCTAGGAGGGCGCGGTAAATAGGAGCCTTGGTACCGGTGCAGATTTCTACTAGTTGCAGCTCTGTTATGTCTGGGGCGCAGCAACCGAGGGCTTGCCCTTTGAACCTTTTCACGTATTCCTCGGGGCATTCTCCAGCTCTTTGGCGCATTTTACTTAAATCAGAGAGAGTTACCTTTCCGAAAAGGAATTCTTTGAAGAAGGCGTCCATCAATCCATTCCATGTGCTCGTGGTTCTTGGTGGGAGATGAGCGTACCATTGATAGGCTTCACCGATGAGAGACTTCGGGAATTCGTTAAGTCTCAAGGTATGACTGTATCCGTACTCCCCTAGAGATTCCAGGAAGCGTGAGACGTGTTCTCGTGCATGACCGGCTCCATCGTACCTGGGGAAGGAAGAGGTGACGTAGGCTCGAGGGGCTTCTCGGGCCGGTCGGTTGTCGCTCCTGCGGTGTGTAGGTGATTCGACCTTTGTTCGTGCGATGGCTCTTTCCAGCGGAGCGGGCGTAGTGATGGCAGTCTTCTTCTCAACTTCATGGAGTTCGGAGAAGGTTTTGAAGCGGAGATTCTCCAAAAGAGCTCGGTACACGGGGATCATTCCGTTGATGCAGAGCTCCACCAACTGCTGTTCCGTCTTCGGGGCGTCGAGTATGGGCGAGATAATAGGTGTTGATGGGGAAGTTTCTTGGATAATGGGTATGTGGGTAGGTGTCGTGCCAGAGGTTACAGCACCATCAGTCGAAGAGTTGAGGTTTTTAGTATCTGATCCCGACCTTAGTTCAACCATATTTGAAGGCTTCTCTGGAACCGAGAGAATGATCTCCCACTGTGGTCGCCAACTGTTTTTACCTGCAAAAACAAGTGTACCGTCTCTGGGTACTTTCGTAGTGCTCGGAGATCAAAGTCGAACAAGGCAAGCCTAAACCACGGATGGCCGTTCCCACCTTGCTTCGGTCACAGAGAGGATATAGGTTGGTCTAGGGAGGGAAACATCGAAGAAACTTGAGATCAGGTTGAAGGTGAGTTTTTGGGTGTTTGAGTTCAAGATTTCCGTCGTGAAGTCGACTAGAAATCTCCAAGGCTAGAACGAGTTTAGATTCTCAGGTGTTTTTATCTGAGGCTCTGTGTGTTTTCTGGATATTCTCGGTGTTCTAATTGTTCTGAATGTTCTGCCTTGGAAGATAGAGGAAGCCTCTATTTATAGTTTGAACTCACCCTGATCTCTCGACAGAGAAGGTGGACGTCGTGGAGGAATGGAGGAGTGGAGGACATGCGTTGGTTTCCGTAACTGCCTGAGTTGTGTGGAACATGCCCACTCGTGCCATCTTCCCGTAACTGCCCACTATCTCCATCAGTTTCTTTCAACTGTCGTAGACCGCCAGACCAATACCCCTAAAGTTATCCCCCCGTGTGATGTTTTGATGCCTCGAGTGAGTGATACGCGGATATTGCATAGTTGAGTTGAGTAGAGTCGTATGACTAAGTGTTGCGTAGTTGCTTTGAACCAGGCAGTATTGCGTGGCTAGCGCCATGGCCTTTTGGCCAAGGCAAAACCTCTTGTGGTGCCATGAATATGGCGCCATGGCCCATGGCCGTGTTTTGGACATGCCATGTATCTTGTGGCGCCATGAATATGGCGCCATGGCCTTTTGGCCAAGGCAAAACCTCTTGTGGCGCCATGAATATGGCGCCATGGCCCATGGCCGTGTTTTGGACGTGCCATGTATCTTGTGGCGCCATGAATATGGCGCCATGGTCTTTTGGCCAAGGCAAACTATCTTGTAGCGCCATGAATATGGCGCCATGGTCTTTTGGCCAAGGAATAATCTTGTGGCGCCATGAATATGGCGCCATGGCCTTTAGGCCAAGGCACAATCCTTGTGGCGCCATGAATATGGCGCCATGGCTTTGGCATCTGGCCAAGCTTAGCTTTGCGACATCCTGTGCCTTAGTCGTGGTGTGCGTGCTTACGCTACAACCCGTTTTGAGGTCATGGCATGCTTATCCATGGTACGCTAGACCACCCTGAATTTGGGATTGGGTCCGCTTAGGCCCTTTTTAGGCTGGTGTATGCTTCTCAGAGAGCTCTGGGCCGGCCTGGAGCTTCGATATCTCTGAGGTTTGCACCAAGACTCGTGTATTGAGTCGTATTTTAAGAGGAAATCCATGAGGATACGTCTCTGTTGATCTTTCACCGTGTACCATCAAGCGAGGTCTGGCTCTGAGCTGATCGATGGGTTTAATATGTTGGTGAGATCATTGATACGGCTCTATGATATTACCTTCCCCACCGGAGTTATAAGAGAGAGCTCATAGAGGGTTTAGCTTCATGGAACGGATTGCGCCCCGAGCTATAAAGATGAGCCTGAATATGCGACTGTCTTTAATAAGACATGGTTTCGAGAGTGTTTTTGACAATTTTGCCCCTCTCTCATTTTCCACCATCTACACCTTGGTAACCTGATCACGTTTTTGTCTATTCTGCGGTCCTTCCCTTTTAATATAAGGCCATTCAAGAACGGATACGTTACACACAGGGTTGAAAGGAAGCAACGCACGGCTGCACTCGGTGTTGTAAGACCTAGTTAGCTCCAGTTGTATAAGTTTCTTAAGTGATTCTTTTTACAATTGAGGTAGAGACAAGTTGGGCATTGTTTACTCGGTTTACTTGTCATCCCCCGCTTGTAAGTAGATTTCTGTATGACCTGGAACAATCCGAAGGAAGTCACTTTGTGTATGCCAAACTAAAGAGGACAGTTCAAGCATACAGTTGATAATTGAGGTTGCAAAGCCGGAATTATTGACACAAGCCTTTAACAGCGGTTAAAGCAACTCCTAGGCATGTAAAGGACGTCAGCTAGGGGAATCAAGTGCGTGACGAGATGTGGGGGATCTAGAGACGTAAGGAGTGCGACAGTAGCCAGTTCGCTTGGAGGGCTAGAATTGTTCTTTGCTACATCCCAGACCGAAGTCAGATAGTAGGCTAGTGTTTGTAGACAGTTTGTACTATGCGGTGTTCAATCTGGACGAGGTCCCAAGGTTTTTCTACAAGTCGTAGTTTCCTCGTTGAAAAAATCTCTGGTGTCTTGTGTGCTTTACTTTCCGCATTATATTCTCTGATTATATAATTAAAGCAAACACAAAAAGTATGTTATCATCAACCTGATTGTTGTGGTCAATCCATCCAACGGATTGACCAAGACCTTGTCTTGTGTCGGACTGATCACTTGTGATCCAAACTCAGGTTAAACAGATCTGGATATTGATTTTTGAGATCGTCCAGATCTGACCATAAGACTCACGAACCCAAACGAAAAGTTGGTAGTATTTCGGTACCCCTGCTTTTTCAATTGGTCAGAGCCGGTGAACACATAAAGGACGTAATTGCGTGTGTTTATTGCGGCTTGTGAGTTATGGAACAAAGCATAAGAGCTTGTAACGTACCACCAAAGTTTGATGACACAAATTACCTATGGTGGAAAACTGCTATGAGATCGTTTTTGCAAGCTCGGGATTTCAAAACCTGGGTCTATGTCGAAAAGGGATACACACCTCCAAGCATCCTGGTAGAAGGTGAGTATGTCCCCAAAGACATTGGCGATTATACTGACGTGGAAAGTCAAGCCTCCAAGCAAAAATATGATGGGCTAAACGCTATCATTCATGCAGTAACACCTGATCTTTTCCATCACGTGGCCACGTGTGAAACCTCTCAGGAGGCTTGGGATAGATTAAGGACTGTGGTCGAAGGAAATTCAGCAGAGAAAGAATCTAGACTTCAGAACCTCGTGTCTGACTGGGAGAACCTTCGAATGCTTGAGGATGATACCTTTGAAGAATTTAACCACAAATTGTCTGAGATAGTGAATGCATGTTGAAAAAGAAGGGGTACCGAAATACTACCAACTTTTCGTTTTGGCTCGTGAGTCTTATGGTAAAGAGTTTGGACGATCTCAAAAATCAATATCCAAACCTCTAACTGGAGTAATCTCAACAGTTAGGTAATAACGTACTACTTGGTGCTTTAATTATAAAGCAGAGTTATAATGCGGAAAGTAAAAGCACACAAGACACCAAACGTTTTTTAACGAGGAAACTGCCTTGCAGAAAAACCTCGGGACCTCGTCCAGTTTTGAACACCGCCCAGTACAAACTGACTACAAACGCTAGCCTACTATAAGACTTCGGTCTGGGATGTAGCAGAGACCAACTCAAGCCCTCCAAGCGAATTGGCTACTGTCGCCTTCCTTACGTCTCTGGATCCCCCACAGATCGTCACGCACTTGATTCCCCTAGTTGACGTCCTTTACAGGCCTAGGAGTTGCTTTGACCGATGCCAAAGGCTTTTGTCAGCAATACTGGGTTTTAAACCAAAACTGTTGACTTATGGTGTAACTGTCCTCTATCAGTTTACCATAAATAAGATGACTTCCTTCGGATTGTTAAATCCAGGTCATACGGAAATCTACTTCACAAATCGGGGCTGACACGCTTTCCCAGCAATGCCCAATCTGTATCTACCTCAGTTATAAATGAAGAACCATTTAAGGAACTTATATAACTGGAGCCAACTAGGTCTTACAACACCGAGTGCAGCCGTGCATTGCTACCTTTCAAACCTTTATGTAACTTAACTAGTTCTTGAATAGCCGTATAGCAGAAGAGACGGACTTTAGAATAGACAAGAACTAGGATAGGTTACTGAGGTTACATGTTAATCTGATCAACCACTGAGGGATCAATCTACCTGTGCTTCCCAACTCTCTAAGGAAGTCTTTTATAGTCGTAGGGAGTTCCCAGAGGAGCTGCAACCTATAGAGGATGACTATACCACAACAAGCTTTCACCGAAGTGAAAAGAGTTTACGCTACCTTCCCTAAGGACCTTCACGTATGCTTGATGCTTGCGGTATCTGTCCGTAGACACCTCTATTTATAACACTCAATAAGATAGGTTGCTTTGGAATTAAGCAATCAATTACTTGTCCCACAAGTTAAGGAAACCCTAAACTTGCCAACCAAGTAATACAGATTAATCTTAATTGAAATTCCTTTTTAGATTTATCTGCCAAGTGTTTTGTTGGCTCTAAAACACTTCAAGATAGGAATCCAACAGACCAGAGATAATCTTATCTTATTGACTCATTGAGGATCGTTAGATGGAACACAAAAGGTATTTATGTTTTACACAAGTCCATCTAAGAGATAAAGGAGTTGGAATTTGACTCAGAGTGAAATTCTAAAAGAATATTCACGTAATTTGACTTACCAGGGAACTCTCCGTGTCAGGTTCACGTACTGGTACGGGAACTAATGCGACACAGGAGAATTTCAGGTCCTGGTACGCAAACCGGTTCGGGAACCGTCTGCAGTCAAATTAGGTCAAATTCGGATTCCGCTGGAAGGACTGGGCTGAGCCAGAACTTAGACGTGAGAACGTCCTCAGCTGTGATCCACAGGCTCTTTGCTCAAGAGTACTCCTTTGATTCATCCATATCCAACATAACAGTTTGCAAGCAAACTATTGCAATGGACATATGGCGTCGAATCTATCTCATGCATTCTTGATTCACAGTATTCGTGGGATCAAATACTGGTCATGACATAAAGCCATGTTACACAAGAATACGATCTCAATCGCTACATTACTACTAAAGTAGTCGACTATATTTCGAAAGAATAGAGAAAGTAGAAATAGAAGAATATCCATAAAGTCATAACTCCTACTAACCTTTTGTCGATGAAGAATAATTGATGTCTTCTTTGTCTTCACAGTCTTCGTCTTCAAGGTCTCTACTACTCTGTCTATATCCCATTTCCGAAATCTAAACTCTAGTAGGCTAAATCAAGAATTGAATTTTGACACCTAAAACTGACAACTAGCTTGACATACCAACGCTAGTGGGTTTGACCGGACAATGCCCTAACACATGTCACACCTTAGGAAAAGCTATTCCGGAAAGGGAAATTGTGTGTAAAATTCTGAGGTCTTTACCCTCAAGGTACAACTCAAAGAAACATGCCATCTAAGAAGTTCATGGTTTAACTATAACAAGAAGTGACCTTGTTGCTAAACTAAAGATCTTCAATCATGAGCAAAAAGATGAAAAGAAATCTATTGCTTTTGAAGCTGTAAGCACTCCATGCACTTCCTCTCAACAAAAATTGTCATAGGCTGATGAGTGTGAAGACCTTGACAATGAAGAAGTGGAAACTGAACTGTGTTATGACACAACAACTAAAGGATCTTCTCAGATCCACAAGAGACAAGCAATTCAGGAGTAGAGGATCCTTACCAGCATTGAAATTTAATCCTGATCGGGATGAGGATGATCTAGCTGATGTGCAATGTTTCAAGTGTCGGGGCTTTGGACACAAAAGACATATGCCCTTCTAAGGAATACCATAAATGGGATAATGCTCTATCAGCTCGATTCGATGATATGCCCGACCAGCATGAATTCGAATTAGATTATGAAAAAACTGCTTTAATGGCAGGTACTTCAGATGAACGATCTAAACACGATGATTTGAAAAACATTTTAATTCATCAGTTGATTAGTAAGAGCGAGGACCTTGTTCAAGAAACCAATCAGTTAAAAGCTGATCTTGGAAAGGTAGTGAAAACCCTTCTCCTGAAAGATCAAGAACTTGAGAAATTAAGTGATGATCTCTCCTCAACTTTATCAATAAAAGATAAAGAAATTGATGCCCTAAAGGATGATCTCCAAAGACTATCTGGTATCTCAGATAAAGTAGCAACAATGTTATTTGGTCAAAAGGCCTTTGGATATACCAATGGTTTAGGGTTAAATAGTAACACATACACCTAGAACAGTACTTTCATTATGGCTGGATCCAGTCCACCATCTAATGGAAAAAACAAGGGTGTACCTTAGAAAGCTAAAACTCGGGATAAAAAACCTTCCAAGAGTTGCCAGTACTGTGGCAAATCTGGACATGTCCAAGGAAGGTGTCGGCTACTTAAGGGAAATAGAAGAGCTGTAAATAAGCTCCAAGCCGATATGGATAAAATGAACAAAACCCTGAAGCAATTCAAGGGAGCGTTGAAAAATGTGGAAAGTTCAAGAGGAAATGAAAAGGGTAAGAAAAATTCTCAACCTGAATCAGTCTCTAGTACTCACACTCCAACTGCTTAATTGCAGTTAGGAGATGCAGCCTCACATTATGACTTGTATGTGTGA
The DNA here is from genome assembly GCA_023529015.1 of Papaver nudicaule. Taxonomy (NCBI): domain Eukaryota; kingdom Viridiplantae; phylum Streptophyta; class Magnoliopsida; order Ranunculales; family Papaveraceae; genus Papaver; species Papaver nudicaule. The sequence continues at coordinate 1,521 of JAJJMA010113550.1, read as the reverse complement.
GGCATGCAGTTGATATCAGGAATTCGTTCCTAGTATTGTGGTTGTTCAAGTCACTAGTAGAAATACTATAAACATATTTCCCAAAGAGTTCTACTCCATGGGAATTTTGTTTCAGACTGTATAAACTCTGTCCGTCAGAGTTCAGGAGTTTTAGTTTGCGAAGCGGTTCGTGAACCGTTTGTGTCGCAAAAATCTGGAAGATTCCCTTAAGTCTTTCAGATAAACTAAAAATCACTCCTCTTGTAAGATATATATATAT
>JAJJMA010113539.1:0-12072 GCA_023529015.1 Papaver nudicaule | reverse complement strand
GATTGAGTTGCTGCTGCTGCTGTCGATTACTGGTGGTGGTGGTGACGTTGTGGGGAGGAGGAAGAAGAAATAGAGAGGAAGAAGAAACAGCGAAGAAGAAGAAGAAACTCTGTTTTTTTTTTTTGTAGGGTTAGGTTATATAAATAGGGAAGGGTAAAACGGTCTTTTATGATAAGGGGTTTTCCGATTTTGATATATAACAACCGCCGGAATTATTTTTTCATGGGGCCAAATACTCCCAAATGGGGCCAAATTCAGCCAGGTTAATTTGACAGTGACTTACTTACCTAGTCAATACAAATACAATAGTCTCAATAAAATCAAAAACAGAATGATGTACACAGTATTTATGGTTGTAACCAAACTGAAACAGTGGATCCATGCCAAAGTAGCTCATGTGTGCGACCCACTAACAAAATCAGTAACATTTAAGATTGATGTCCAAGGATGTCTCATTGTCTCTAGACTTTATTTTAGTCCAAAATGAGATAGTATTATTTACTACTATCCTAAACCTCACTTTAATTACTTAATCCCTGAAATCACCACCAAATCCTAAAAAGGAAACAAAGTAGGAAAATCACACCGACAAATCAGTGAATGAGTACTTAATAGTAGCCACATTCAAGCTTATGATTAAACACTGCGTAAACAAGAAACAAAATCATGCCACACGGTTTTACCGTTTTAACTAGCCAAGCTTAAACATTGGATCCATGTAGAAAGTAGCTCATATAGTCATATGTGACCCACAGATGAAATCAGATTAATGTTCAAGGATGTCACGTTGTCACGTAATTTTAGTCCAAATTAAGTGAGATAAAAGTTGCAGTCTTGATTTACAGATATACTAATTCTGCTCATTTGCTTTTGGCAGCACGAGTCTTATCTAAAACTCATTAGTCATAACTCAATCCAGTTCAAAAGCTCTTTTTGAGAGTAATAATCAAATGCAAAAATCTCTTCAGTTTTCATTTCCGTAACTTTCCACCTCTGCATTTGCGAAGTGCGGTTGGTGAGCCGACGACATTTTCAATTGGCTGAATCCATACCGACGGAATAGCAAATACCCGACCTAGCAACAAATTTGATCTGGTTATGCAGACATATGAACGAAATCACCCGCAAACTATAATCAAATTTCCAACGATGGTGCTGATTTTTGGGACTACTGCCTATGTAGCTTTTCAGACGCGTAGACATATACATAATATAATCTAATTAGTGAGCATAGGAGGGTTTGATATTTGTGGTGGTGGGTGGTAACGGTGGAAGAAGTAGTGGAAGTGTATTTTTCATGGTGGCGAGTGTAGGTGAGTAGTGGTGACAATATTAATCCTATGTCTTTACACTACGAGTAACTTTGTATTTTGGAAGGTGTGGTTGATCGTTTTTAGCAAGCAGTGGGAATCTGTCCATCGTCTTTATTTATTTATTTTTATATCTTATCAATCTATCTACCTATCACAAAAATAGAAATTGGAACAACGTACAACATTATTCATTAAAGACCAAACCTTTCAGATTCAATTACTCTATTCGTCAACAAATACATTAAAAAGAATAATCATGTTTTTCAATAAATTTTCAAATTTGGGTATCTGAAGTGGAATTGATATAAACAAAAGACGATAATAACGAGGAAACAAAAAAAAAATACATGTACATCAAGTGGTTTAAGTGAACTTTGATCTATCGATACCTTCCCTCTAATAAGTTTAACTTAACCAAAATCAACCAGGGAATTTTCAAATTGGGGGACGGAAATTTGGAAGTACAAAAAACAACGACAATAAAGACCTAAATAAATATTCTAACCCAGTGAATGTACTTATTCCTGAACAGGTCAAATAAAGGGATTTTATGCCCGTTGGTTCAACTTCATCCTCATTCAGAGCAATAATATGGTACGAGCTAATAACCTGCTTTTCGCATTCGATTATATCGTGTGTTTGATATATATTTGATATAAGGGATTTTATGCCCTTTGAATCAATGCACGAGCTAGTTCATCAATAGATTTTTGGCGACAAGAGTTTGTGGTGTGAGATTTTTCTTTATTCATCTAATTTGATATGTCTACCTATTTGCGACGAATATGCACACGAAGCAATGTCATTCCTTTTTTTTCTTAGAAGAAAACGTGATTTTATACATTCTATTTTAACTGCACCAAGGTCCTCCAAATTATCACCTTAAAAAGCCTTCCATTTAATTAACCTGATCATTGACTAACTAAAAGATCAAACAAATTACTTGCATCAAACTACCTGTTAGGAAAACCCGTGGATTTCCTAGTTTGGTATGTTTCCTGTTATGGTAGATTTCCTTGTTAAGTTCGGTTACCTAATATAATTAGGAAAGAGTTTATTAGTTTCCATAGGTGTAAGTGTAGAAAATGCATTTACCTCTTAGAGGCATCCTAGAAGTGAAGTTGTACGAGAAGACTACCACAGAGGAGTATAATATCATCAGCGGCATCCCTCAGCGGATTGCTAGGTAGAAGAGATAAGCGTCTAACCAAAGAGAGATCACACCAGCGCACCACAAGAGAAGAATGTGAAAGCGTATCAAATATAGCGGGATTAGACACGTCACCGACAATAGCAAAGAAGTAGGTGAGCATTTAATGAGAATCAGAACGGTAGCATTGTCAGAGTTGACTCGTTGACTCAGTGGGAGATGAGTCAGCAGTCCTTATCCAAATTGAAGATGGGTACGCTGAAGTATTGAAGTAGTAAGGAAGATCGGCGGCAAAGTTGAGAAGGCGAGTGTAGACAAATAGTGTCAGAGTCATTGTTGTCTGTATTAGCTGTAATCCAATATGTTGAACGCCTATATAAGGTGAGAGACCTCATCTGAGAAAGGGGTTGGTTGAGTGAACTTTGGGTCTGAACTACAGAGAGACAAAGCTAGGGTTTCCCTTCTTACTCTCCTTAGCTCAGAAGCTAGAGAAGAACTATGTATTTGTAAGAGAGATTATCATTATCAAGGTGAGAGATGTAATCAATAGAAATCAATAAGATGAACTTAGAGGGTTCTGTTTAGTATACTAATAGCTCATGTTTAATATCTCTGAACTCTCTTTATAGTTCTGTTTTAATCTTGATATTTATGTTATTATGCATCTCATGTATAGAAAGATTGGGTGTATTGGTAAAATCTGTCTTGTGGGGATTTTACCAATTACAATAGGAGACTAATACTTGGTGACCAAGTTTGTATTCTCTATATATATGACTAGAATTGGAGGTGTTGAGAGTATCCAACCTAGAAAAGTGGTAAAGCCTTGTGCTTAGGTTTTTGGTCTCTTTGTTAGCGAGGGTCGAATGCTACCATGAAGGTCAATATCGATGTGAGAGAAAAACTTGAAGAGAGAGGATTTAGGTGTTTTCTTGTAAAGCCCTAAACCAGGTTTCTAGAGTGTTTTCATATATGTATTTCCTCTGTTATCGACGACTGTGAAGAAGGTGTAGAAGAGAAGATATGAGGCTGGCTTTGAGAATGGTTTAGAGAGTTGAATTCTAAGGTTTCTCATTGGTGTCTCAGGTACGTCTTGGTAACTCTTTGGTTTAGGTCTTCTTCATGGGTTGTGATAGAACATGTAATGATCTTGATATAATAAAGTTTTTTTGGTGGTGTTGGCCGAAGAGTAGCCTGCAAAGGTGAACCACGTATATATTATTATCTTGTGTTGTGGTTGTGTGTCTGTTTATCTCCTGTCTATATTATTATTCTCCGTGTTCGGTTCAAATCACCAACAACCCTTGTGATCCTGTAATCCGATGCGCTAGGGGTGACAATTTCCCCAACACTACCATTCGCAAAAATGATTATGAATAGAATTTGTAGAATCCACATCCTGGTACTTTCAACATTTTGGTTGCCAAAGTCCATTTGATAAGTCAGTAACGTTATAACTTAACTAAAAACAATGCAGCCAGACATACATCTCAGGAAAAGAAAAATTCTCCGAGAGTCAATACCAAATTATTGTGTATAAGAAAACTAAAAGTCAAGCCACTATCACCCATGATTGAAAACTTAAGTGAAAAATACATAACTTACACATGTATATAAGATATCAAGTTTTCATTTGAAGTCTAAAACTTTCCCCCTAACACGTAAACACATATTTTCAGAAATATACCTAATAGCACAAAAACCGTATACCATATTTACTTACCTCTTCAATTGAAGCTTATAATTTCAGAAATATACCTAATTAATGAAAAACTACATACCATACCAACTTACCACTTCATCTGCAGCTTACTCTTGCAAGGCTATAACAATATTCTAGTATTTATTTAATGGTTGTCCTAACGCTTATGAATTAAAGATTCATTGATTAAATGATTCTAAATTGTCGCTTAGGTGTGTTTAAGAAAGACACATGCCACAAGCATATAAATTATTTTGGCGCCTATGTCTTGAATGTTGAAGACCTTTTAGCCCCAACAATATTTTTGATGAATATGATGCCAACATGTCAAGAATTCCCATCACTGTTTTTCTAGGATTTTTAGAGCTGTTAAAATACCAAGATATCCAATGGTAACTATAATGACTGATCATTTACATCCCGCTCTGAGAACAGTTTGTGCCTTACCTGTTGATCCTTTATCGTCGCTAGCTTCACAAACATTGAACTTTATCAGAATCTCGTGAATGTTACTTCTTTATTGACAAACAATATTTGGCAACATCACTGGCCTTCAAGATAAAGTAACTTTAATGATTTCTTTATTAAAAAAAATTGAAATAAGTTCATTCTTTGCCACAATTTTAATTTATAATGCTTCCAGGAAACTTTTACACACGCACCTTAAGAACAACATCGATATCCATGATTTATTCCTTCAGAAAAAGAAAGATACTCGAAGATATAAACCCAAATAAAACCTAAACCCTTGTTTGTAAACCTAATCATAAAAGTATAAAAATATTTCATATTCGTAGACCCTCGCACTAAAATTAATCCAAGATAAATTGGAAGTTGAACTCTACTTACCGGAAGTATGGATTTGTTAAACCACAATTGTACAGCCCTTGAATCTTTATGAACAAAAATCATTAACAGAAATCAGAACTGCAAGATGTATTCACATGAGGTTTTAGAAATCGTTATATATAAACCAAATGTGTGAAAATTGTGGAAGCGGTTATTGGATATGCCTGAAACTCTTTCTCCTGTAGCTTCTCGTTTTCAAATGATGCGTCATTCATATCTTCCTCTTTGAAGCATCATAACTAGTTTTGAAAAGGCATATGTTTTATTTTGTTTGAAAAACGTTATTTTTGAAAACATGTACCTTTTCATATCTTACGGTGTTTAACGATTTCTAACCATATAATATAACTGAATTTGTCAAGTGGCTTTCTAGATTGTGAGATAACATGAGGGGTATTTTGGTGCCGACATGTCAGCACCAAGGATTCCCCTTAATTAAAAGAAGTATTGATACATCTTATTACATGTGTGGCTTAGGATAGAGTTTAGTTTGTATTACTAGAGTTACAAATTTTAAGATGCGGTTTTGTTGTCTCAACTGAAGCACAATGTGTTTCTAGTTGGGATAAGAAATTTGGATCTCGAATTTCATAGTGGATTATGATAAAAAAAAAAACGGGGTAAGGTTTGAAATTAAACTTCATTGAATATTGGTTGTTTTTTATAATGTTTTTATGTAGATTAGTTTCTGAATGTTTTTATGGTGAACGCTCTAGGAATTTATTGAGGAAAAGGGAACAACGCTTGTCGTAGTTTTCTATAATGACGGGGTGGTTCTAAGATCAGATGGATGTGCATACGGAAAAATATTGAATAAAAAGACCACATATACAGGTTACATTTACACAGGAAAAAAAGTGAAAAAATGCGACAACCTCTGCCACGATATGCAAAATCATAAGCCTCTGAGTGCTCACCCAACCGACTCAACATCAATGCCTTTTTAGTGCTAGTATTTTTAAGAACATTAAAACAAACAACAAATAGAAAGTGGATAATTAAGCAAAAAAACAATGGAAAATAGCTTTGAAAAACAATGGAAGCTTACCTTCATGGGTCGCCTTTTTTTTTTGCTTGTATGATTTTATTAACGCCACTCATGGTATTTTCATAATTTTTCTTTTCATAAAACTCATGTCAAGAAAAGAAAAATTCACACCGTAAGGTTTGAAACAATATTTAGCTCTAACACAACTCCCCCCAAAAAAAAACTAAAAAATCAAGAATACCTTGATTTGCTTCAATGGGTTTGTCTCTTTATCATTGTAACCAATAATATCAGTGGGACAAAAAGCTTTCACAAGAGCTTCAATGGCCTTCATAATATCCGTCAACCTGTTTCAAGAATATCAAATAAAAAATACACTTAGATATACATGAATGTAAAGAAACATACGTAGCTGTAAGTGGTGTAGTAGCTCAAAGTTGGGCCTCAGAAGTTTGGGGAAGAATTGGAATTAAAAAAATATTAGTCTGATACTTTATTCGTAATTAAGAAAATCAAGAACAAATTAAAAATAAACACGTTTCTTTCTTAAAGATATGAAAATTATATTTGCTAAGGTCAAACATGAAGATTACCTTTAGGTTACAAAGATTTCTCTTGGATATACTAAATTTGAGACAGATTGAGATATTGTCCGAGATACTTAATTTGTTTGTTCTTTTATCATAATACACAGTTTCAAGTTAACAGTCAAAAGTATATCAAGATATACATGCAAAGAAAAGTAACTTCTCAACGCTTGTCGTAGTTTTCTTCCTCCGACAGATGCTGCAGAATATGCAGAAATTGATAGTCTGTCCATGGCTAATTACTATGACACTCTTAGAGAATGACTGAATGAAGAGTATGGTTTTTCTGACATTGAAGAGCATATAATACAAGAATATATTCATGATAGAAAATTTTATGTTAAAACATCGGGTATTCCTGACAAGACCTGTTATTTTAGTGTCGGTTGTGGAAATGGAGTTATAACAGTGTTGTTTCTGGTAATAGCAGACTATTTCACAAATTTGTTTAAAATTGTTAGATATGGTAACTTCCTTACACATTATGTTTCTTAAATACTTTTTAATGTTAATATTATATTTCTGATTGTATTAAAATATCCCAAGAAACTCAGCGTGTAGAATAAAGCATTGCTAAAGGAAGAACATGCACTTTCTGTTTTGCTTCAGTGGAGGAAGTACGGTTTTGTGTTTTACATAATTATTGTGAGTTATAGTTTTGTAATTTTATATCTAAATTGCAATCAATACTTGCTTTTTTCTTCAGGGCGTCTATGGGTAGTGCAGGTTTTTAATGACGCGTGGATCGTCTGTACCGAAAACATGATGTGCCCTCTGTGCCCATAACAAAGCTTATATGTTCTTCCATATTTCACTGTTTTCAAATAAGAGACGGGATCAAAAACTAATTTTCTTCTTACTTGTAGATGAAAATCACCTTTTGTCTTTGTTGTTCGCTTGTTTGTAAGTTTGCATTATCCTTCAATATTTTTAAGTTTGATGAACTATGTTTTTTTTTTCGCTAAAATCAAAACTGAATTGAACTTTGCATTTTTCAATCTAAAATCCGTAAGATGACAACATTGATCTTAAAACGATAATAAAATCAAATGCAGGTCCCTATCTTGAAATCAGTCGGGAGCATAGACGATGACTGATCCTTTATTTATGGGTCGATTTGAAACTAAAAGATCATTACACATGTTTGGAAACAATCACTATTAAAAATCATGTTTTCAATATATTTGAATCCGATTTTTCTAAACATAATGACCAGACTTGCATTTGATTAGGTAATTAAACGAAAATTTAAGTTTATTCAAAGAGAAAGGTGATAACGTCTCCAACCCTCATCTGAAATCCTTACTAACCAAGAAACCATGGCTAAACAATCAAAAATATAAACAATATCGAATGATCTAATTTACTATTTGTTTCATTTAAATCTTCTTTACTTGATTTTGATGTTTTTTAATGGAGTCATATAGCATATTATCAATGCACGAACGGAGATGGCTTTAATCTCATTTACTTTTTCAATTACTGTAACATTAAAAGAAAAAATAGTACATGAGTAAGCCTCCAAGAACACTTTTAATCATAATAAAAATCACCCTCCCTCAGATAGATAACATCTTCACCAAAAGAACAACTTTTGCTGAAACTTCTAAATTACATCCTTCCAAACTGCTTTAGCTTTACATTTACTACCCAGTAGAATTATAAGTACTTTATAGAAAAGAAAAAAAATTAAGAGCATAACCAAAAGCATGAGCACAAGCTTCACCATTATGCATATTGTCAATACTTACAATGTCACTTTTTCTGAAATTTTCCTTCCGCTCAAAGATAATCTCGAACCCGAACAATACATTCTTAAAAATTTGATCATGTTTCTCATCATCACCAAGGGATATAATCAAGTCATATGCAAATTGAAGGTGTCTATTCACAGTACCATTAGTTATCGACCACTTTGAAACCAAAAATAAGTTCATTTGTAGCTGCCTTTTTTAGTAGTAAAAAGAGAATCTCAACAATAAAAATAAAAATACACGGTTATACGAGGTCTCCCTGGCAAATTCGTTTTTTAGTTCTGAATAACTACCAAAGTTATATGAAGAAAATTCCAATAAGATATTATCATAATTTTTTATTTAAAATAACTTTATGTGTAATACCTTCTGGTGTCTTACTTTACTTTTACCTTCCGCATTATATTGTCTCTGATCTACATAATTAAAGTATTGCAAGTTTGTTGATTCTAACCCTTGAGTGAGTCCATTTCTATTGAGATCTACAAGAACTTGTTCTTGTCTGGATTCGGTTCTTGAACAAAGAACTGTACTTGGGTTGTTGCTTGCATATTGATTTGTGAGATCGTTCAAGTAACCTAATCAACTAGGTTCACGAATTTAAAAGTTGGTGGTATTTCTCGGTATCCCCTCCTTTTCATTTATACAAAGTGAATTTGATTACTGTGTATACTTCAGGAGATTACAAGACGGCTCTTCCATTTTCCTACTTCATTATGTTGATGGCATGCTTATTGCTGCTAAAAGCACGATGAAAAATAATAGGATCGAGTTTCAAATGAGTAGAGAATTTGAAATAAAGACATGGGGCCATCATAAAAAAAAAAAACTTGGGATGAAGATAGCTTGAGACAGAAGTAAAGGACGTTAAAAAAGATGAGGGTACCGAGTACACCACCAATCTTTTACTTTAGTCCACCTATAAGTCAAACCTTGAACGGTTCCTGTACTCAAGAACTCAAGAACAAGATCTCCTTCATATCTGATTGATTCACACAAGGGAGTCAATACAAGAATCCGAAAGGCTATGTCAACAACCAAGTATGATACTTTAATTATAAATGACAAGTCAAATATAACGCGGAAATAAAGTAAAGTACTCACAAGATTTTTGTTAATAAGGAAACTACAAACTCGTAGAAAAACCCCGGGACCTCGTCCAGTTTGAATACTCTTAAGAATTAAGCCACCAACACGCTTACTCTCAGACTTCGGACTAGCTGGTGCAGACAATATGACCCTAATACGACTATTAGTCGCAAAGATTTCCCCTCAGTATTCCTACGCCTCCAACCACAGCAAGGTGGTCACGCACATGTACTCCCATACGCAAACTGACGTCATTTACTATCTTACGCAAGAGCTGCCTCACAGCCCGTCGCGAGGACTGTCGCTACCCGGCCTCCAATCGGACGGTTACAACCTTATGGACAACAACCAAATAGCGGTAGGTCAAATCGCTAGATGATATCCTTGGTAACAAACAGATATTTCACCGAAGTCGTTTCACACCAAGAGCGAGGATATTTAAGTTTACTTTGGTAATAAACTCCTCGAGATATCGATCAAGGTTTCAAAACCAAAACTCCTGAAAGAGCAACCTTGTCGTCCCAGTTGGAATCAAGCAGATAACTGTACAATTTGATATGACCGTGAAGAACAGTGTACCTGCAAAAAACAAATCTAATAACATCAATCTTGATTCCACTCAATATTTATAGTTTAGGCACACAAACCAAAAGCGCTTTGCTGACAAATCCAAGTTAATAGATAAAGAGTATGTTCTAATCAAAGCGATCTTGAGTGACCTTATTGCAGAAGAGAAGGACCATAGAAAAAACAAGATCGCAAGGTTTGATAGACGTGATAGAACAAAACACAAGTACAACACAAAGAAGACTAGTAAACATAAAATAGTTTCCCGTAAGAGGTACTTCTAGGCTTCTCAATACCTAGAGAAGACTTCCTCGCAATTCTAGAGCGAGAGCAAAAGCTCAAAGGTAACTGAAAAGAAAAGCGGCAGACACAAGCTTGTAGTTCCGAAGAAAAGTTTGGTAGAGGGATAAAGCTTTCAGGAGAGATACCACTCCTATTTATATTGACTAAGGCTTAGCTTTGAAATGAGGCTAACTTAATTTCGGAAATCCTTCATAACACGTTTCCATATTAGTTCCGAAATTCCTCACTTAGACTCATAGCATTTAATGAGATCTAATACTCTAGCATTTTTACATTAAAGAAAAATTTAATTCATAAATGAAAATATATTTTCAATAAATATTTGGCCAAGAGCAATCAAAGCAAATAATACTCATAAGGTATATTTGGATATTTCATTAATTCGAAATATGATGCTTACCAAATATGCTCCCTGGGAAAGAGCTCATTTCGCAAACGTGTCCTTTAGTTTCGAAAATATCCTTAAAGTATTATTACTTCCAAATGTCGTCATCAGCTTTAACAATGTCGACATCACTTCCTAGGCTTTGCAGGACGGGCCAGAACGATCCTAGGTGGAAGTGGGATATGGTCCAACGTGGTTCAACGTTCCGCATAAACGTATCCTTACAGACGTGGACAAGCCTTGTGTGTTAAGCTTAAGTGAACACATAGGTTCAATGGACATTCCGAATCATACAAAAAGATATAACATTAAAGTATAGTGCATGATTCATCGAGCAATAGCAAGATGTTGAATCTCCTGAATTATTAATTCCAATATAAACGATCACGTTAATGATATCCAAGAATTCAAATCAAAACATCAAATGAATAATCAGATGAATATTTGATCAAGTAGTATATCTATACGAAGATCTAATCACATACAATATTGATCAGAAATCACGTGTCTACTAACTAGAGCGACCAACCATATTTCTGACTATGACTCGAACAACTTAGTTGTAAATTGAAGATGGACTAATTCAAACTTCAAACTGAGAATATCAAACTCATTAATTCGTTGAAGCACAAATCAAAATGATAGAGTTTCAACTTCGAAAATACGCTTTCTGAGATAACCAAATTAAGGTTTCGAAATCTACAATCTGTTTGGCAGAAACCAAGCTAAGGTTTGGGATCATAAAGTTCATATATGACCAGAACCGAAATTAGGTTCCCAAATCAAGTTTCCATGTAGCGAAACCAAAGTAAGGTTTCGAACTCTAGATTATGTTTAAGGTTTCGAAACAAGAAACACATATTAGATTCGTCGCAAATGTTTGGTGTCGAACTTGAGAGTCCATGTGGTCAAGAGGCTATATTTCCCGGTTCACATAAACCTTTAGGAAACCCCAGGGTCTACTATTTAGAACTCACATGGTCAAGACACATTGGTCTTGATTCTCAAGTCACTGTTAGCCAGCAAACATTGTTTCGAACTCATGTTCTCTCATTGGTCACAATATTTAAGTTTCGGACCAATAGCTTATGGATGCAAAAACCAGATTATGGTTTCGAAATCAAAGTATAGATTTACCAAAACCTACATTGAGGTTTCGAACTCTGAAAATACATAAGATGATATAATCAAGAATATGGTTTCGAAATCTAGAAGTATGATATGGCATACGAGATGTTCATATATATAATCAAGTAAATGATTCAGAACTTCAGTAATCAGAGCCAAACCATGACGTAGTCTTCGAAGCTCAGGACAACAGTATATCGAGTCTACACAACATAAGTGTGAGTCACGATCTCACTTACATTTAGCTCATACAAGTA
>JAJJMA010113532.1:0-10896 GCA_023529015.1 Papaver nudicaule | reverse complement strand
ACCACCTTTGAGTTCAGTGTGGGGTTTTATCTTAAAAGGCCTCGGTAATGTGTAAGGAGATTCTATGACTTATTAGGCACCACCTAGAACTTTGCTTATTGCATGCGGCCATCCTACCGTGTGGTTTAATGAGCCACACACTCCAACAATCTCCACCTTGGCGAGATTAAACCACCTCACCAAACCAATCATAGTCCATCGTACAATCATCTTCCGTATACTACACATTGAACATGATTACTTGTCAATACGCACCCTTGAACCGTACTCCACCTTGAACCTTGCCTTGCCCACCTAGAACCCTTCTCTACCAGAGTTAATGGGATGCACATGACCCTAATCAGCCCTATCGACCTTGGGAGCCCTTGTTCTAATTTGGGCCTTGCCAGCTCCACCTTAAGTGTACCATCATGTTCTACTTTGGGTCTTGCCCAAAATGTTCCTTCTCCTTCGTTGTTATTGCTTGGATTTTTTTTTATTGCACAAGTTCGGTATTTGCTACCATCATGTTGTAGAGAATGAAAAGACGAATATAATATGCCAATAGTCACTCAATTTCATTAAGAGACGAAGAAGTTATGAGCAAAATAATTAAACCAACATTAAGATTTTAATTTTGGTCGTTGGTTGTTGGGCCTAATTGGACTTGCGCATGAAGGAGAAGAAGGAACATTTTGGGCTTATGTTTTGGACAATATATCGCAATAACTTGGGTTGTGTTTTGCACGTTTTGATAAATGGGCAGCCCGACTCTTTTAATAAGTGGGATATATTACAGATTAAACCGCGCATGGCATGTCCAAGCATGTTATCTTATATGGGCCTGGGCGGGCCGAGCGAGCCATGAATATTCAAGCACATTATTTTCAAGGAGAAAAATGTGATACAATTATAAAGAAGTTTCTCTCACACTTAGACAAATTAGTAATTAAATACTTCCATAAAAGTCATTGAAGCAAGTAATAAAAGGTACCAATCAAATTAGTTTGTTTGAAAAAGAATTAAAACTTAAAAAAAAAATGTTTCCTTATTCAAAAAACTAAAAAAAAAATGAGTATGAATGTGCATGACAAGTATTATGGACGGGATAACAAGGCGGGTATTAGGCCGAGCAGTGAAATTTAACCCAATACCCTTGCTCGTTCTTTAATTTAAAAGGTCAGGTGGGCTAGCCCGTGAAGGGCCATGGGCTCCTATGGGCATTCATGGGTCAGGGCAGGAGACACATGGCCAAGGGTTGCCTGGAAAAATTTACATCCATATATAAGGGTATTTCAACACTTCTAGGTATATGAAGAGACTCCTTAAGAACAATTTTATCATGAAAAATATAGGGTTTTGGACTGCCTCTATCACCATATCGGTTTATGTGATAACTATTGTATGGAATCGTGGTGGATGCTAAAAGCACTGCATTGTACTTATAGTTCATCATGTTTATAATGGAGAGCTATTGTGATAGCTTTCCGCCTAACTAGGGAAACCTGTAGGACACATGTCTGGTTGAACCCACCGACGTTGGTATGTCAAGTTGGTTGTCAAAGTTTGTTGACCAAAACTCAATACTTGATTTACGTCTACTGATGACAGTTTCGAACTAAGGTTAGATTAGGATGTTGAGACTCGGATCGAACAACCTGAAGATTGAAGATGGAGCGGGAACGTGGAATCTACGAGGACTTCTCTAAAGGTACCACTTTGATTCGATGAATGTTTGTTACCTATTATTGTTAGGGCATTGTCCGGTCAAACCCACTAGCATTGGTATGTCAAGCTGGTTGTCAGTTTCAGGTGTCAAAACACAATTCTTGATTTAGCCTACTAGAGTTTAGATTTCGGAATTGGGATATAGACAAAGTAGTAGAGACCTTGAAGACGAAGACTGTGAAGAAAAAGAATACATAAATTATTCTTCATCGACAAAAGGTTAGTAGGAGTTATGACTTTTATGGAAATTCTTATATTCTACTTATTCTATCTTTCGAAATAGTTGGCTACTTTAGTAGAGATTCTAATAGCGATTGAGATCGTGTTCTTGTCTACATGACCATGTGTTATGTTGGTATTTATTCCCACGAATACTAAGGTTACAAGAATGCATGAGATAGATTCGATACCATTTTTCCATTGCAATGGTTTGCTTGCAAACTTGTTGGATATGGGTGAATCTAAAGGAGTACTCTTGAGCAAGAGTCCAGTGGATTATAGTTGAGGGCGTCTAACACGTCTAAGTACTGGCCCAGTCCAGAACATCCTGCGGATCCAAGTTAAACCCTAATCTGGAAAACGACGGTTCCCGAACCGTACGGTGAACAGTGACTTGGGAATTTTTCCTGAGTTCCAAATCGTCAGTTTGTACGCGTACTAGTACGTGAACCTCAGATTCGATGCATTTGGTCGTGATTCAGATTGACGGTTTGCGAACCGGCCAAAGTGAATATTCTCTGGGATTTTCACATAGGTTAAACTCTGACTCCTTATCTCTTAGTTCGACTTGTTTATCACGAAATATCTTCTGTGGTCCATCTAACAGTTCTCAATGTGTCAATAAGATAAAGATTATCTCTGGTCTGTTGGATATCATTCTTGAAGTGTTTTTGAGCTAACAAAACACTTGGCAGATAAATGATAAAGATTTCCAATTGAGATAAATCTAGATTTCTTTGTGTGCAAGTTAAGTAACAGGTTCGTTTTACACGGGCACTTGCTAAACTTGTGGAACAAGTAACTAGTTGCTTTATTCCTAAGCAACCTATCTTATTGATTGTTATAAATAGAGGTTTCTAGAACGAAAACCACAAGCATCAAGCATACGTGAAGTTTCTCTGTGAAATTGATCGTAAACTCTTTTCACTTCGGTGAATGCTTGTTGTGGTATAGTCATCCTCTATTAGGTAGCAATTCCTCTGTGGGATTTACCTAACGACTATAAAGACTTCCCTTGAGAGTTGGGAAGCACAGGTAGGAGATTGAGACCTTAGTGGTTGAAATCGGAGTAACCTGTAACCTTGGTAACCTGATCACATTCTTGTATATTCTACGGTCATTCTCTTCTGATATAAGGCCATTCAAGAACTGATACGTTACACACAGGGTTGAAAGGAAGCAACGCACGGCTGCACTCGGTGTTGTAAGACCTAGTTAGCTCCAGTTGTATAAGTTTATTAAGTGATGCTTCGTTTACAGCCGAGGTAGAGACAAGTTGGGCATAGTTTACTCGGTTTACTTGTCAGCCCCCGCTTGTAAGTAGATTTCCGTATGACCTGGAGCAATCCGAAGGAATTCACTTTGTGTATGTCAAACTTATAGAGGACAGTTCAAACATACAGTTGATAATTGAGGTTGCAAAGCCGGAATTATTGACATAATCCTTTAACAACGGTTAAAGCAACTCCTAGGCCTGTAAAGGACGTCAGCTAGGGGAATCAAGTGTGTGACGATCTGTGGGGGATCTAGAGACGTAAGGAGTGCGACAGTAGCCAGTTCGCTTTGAGGGTTGGAATTGGTCTCTGCTACATCCCAGACCGAAGTCTTATAGTAGGCTAGTGTTTGTAAACAGTTTGTATTGTGCGGTGTTCAATTTGGACGAGGTCCCGAGTTTTTCTACAGGTCATAGTTTCCTCGTTAAAAAATCTTTGGTGTCTTGTGTGCTTTACTTTCCGCATTATATTCTCTGATTATTATATAATTAAAGCAAACACAAGAAGTACGTTATTAATAAACCTGATCGTTGTCCCCAATCCATCCATTGGATTTACCAAGACCTTGTCTTGTGTCGGACTGATCCTTGAGATCCAAACTCAGGTTAACAGGTCTGGATATTGATTTTTGAGATCGTCCAGACCTGACCATAAGTCTCACGAGCCCAAACGAAAAGTTGGTTGTATTTCGGTACCCCTGCTTTTTCATTTGGTATCAGAGCCGGTGAACACATAAAAGACGTAACTGTCTGTGTTTATCGCGGCTTGTGATTATGGATCCTAGTATTAACTCTACACCAGAGGACACCACTCCAGCACACTCATACACAACTGGTTCAACACCATCTTGTGGAGAACAACCAACTGAGGTTGTCAATTTGAGTAATAATCCTTACTCTTTCATTCTGACAGATGACTCTGATTCAGACCTTGAAAGGGATGCAGCTAAGGAAAGTAGTGGACTCATCAGGTTCATGAAATTTCAGGCTTCTGAAATCTCACGACTAAAAGCCAAGGTAAATTCCCTCTTGGATAAAGTCAATGAACAAGAATCTATGGTTATGTCCCTAACCACTGAGATCTCACTACTAAAGAGGAAAGGTCATACATCTGACCTCACACTGATAAGTGATAATCCTCAAAACCCCACCAGTTCAGATTTTGAAAAGACTGAACTCATGATTGCTCATGAAAGAATCGAAGAGTTAAAGGGAGAAATTGATCGGCTCAAATCAATCTCTGAAAAACCCAAAGAAAATCAGTCAAAAAATACAAGAACTCGTCGTGGTAAAATTGTTGGAAAGAAGGTGACGTCTTCTCTCTCCTCTGATAAGGTGACTAATTCCACTCATCACTCTGATGATAACAGTACCTACAAAAGGAGTTCTAATGAAGGTAAACATGAGAAATCATGTAGTTTCTGTAAAAAGAAAGGACACCTTCAGACTAAATGCAATAGCCAAAAGAGGACAAAACGAGTTGCTCAACTCCATCACACATTGAATCTGGTACTAAAAAATGTGTCTGAACTCTCTAAGTCTTACCCAGGGACAAGGTATAAGACAGATAAGAGAAGATCCTCATCTATGACCGAAAATCATAGTAGAGCTATTCCATACTCTAGAAGAAAACCTCAGGAAATGGGGAACATGATGCATGTCTCAACCATGACCACTAAGAGGTGGATTCCCAAGAGAGAAAACTCTGGGAGCAATCAACCTCGAGTCTCCAATGATATAGTAAGCTTGAATAATCTGAATAAGATGTTATCAGGATATACTATGCTCAATAAAGACTCAGTAAAATAGGTCCATGGAGCTAGACAATCATCTAGAAGTTCATCTGATATAGAGCCATATCTTAATGACAATAACTTCTATGATAACTCTGGAGGAAGGAAATCGAGGAGGTCTAAACGTAGGTTTAAATCAGGTGAGTATACCAATACTCACCCCAACACTCAAACCTGAAGTGTTGAAAACTATTTCCTTGTCTTAGTACTGAAAGGTGAGGAAATAATGAAATCAGGGAGAAAAAGAAACCCTGAAGATGGTCAGTACCACTCAGAATAGACACCCGAGTGATCAAGAATGGTTAATGAAAAATCAGGGGTACCGAAATACAACCAACTTTTCGTTTGGGCTCGTGAGACTTATGGTCAGATTTGGACGATCTCAAAAATCAATATCCAGATCCGTTAACCTGAGTTTGGATCTCAAAGGATCAGTCCAACGCAAGACAGGGTCTTGGTAAATCCAAGGGATGGAATGAGGACAACGATCAGGTCTATTAATAACGTACTTCTTGTGTTAGCTTTAATTATATAATCAGAGAATATAATGCGGAAAGTAAAGCACACAAGACACCAGAGATTTTTTTAACGAGGAAACTACGACCTGTAGAAAAACCTCGGGACCTCGTCCAGATTGAACACCGCACAGTACAAACTGCCTACAAACACTAGCCTACTATAAGACTTCGGTCTGGGATGTAGCAGAGACCAATTCCAACCCTCCAAGTGAACTGGCTACTGTCGCACTCCTTACGTCTCTAGATCCCCCACAGATCGTCACACACTTAATTCCCCTAGCTGACGTCCTTTACAGGCCTAGGAGTTGCTTTAAACGCTGTTAAAGGCTTGTGTCAACAATTCCGGCTTTGGAACCTCAATTATCGACTGTATGTTTGAACTGTCCTCTATCAGTTTGATATACACAAAGTGGCTTCCTTCGGATTTCTCCAGGTCATACGAAAATCTACTTACAAGCGGGGGCTGACAAGTAAACCGAGTAAACTATGCCCCACTTGTCTCTACCTCAGTTGTAAAAGAAGAATCACTTAAGAAACTTATACAACTGGAGATAACTAGGTCTTACAACACCGAGTGTAGCCGTGCGTTGCTTCCTTTCGAAACCCTGTGTGTAACGTATCAGTTCTTAAATGGCCTTATATCAGAATAGAAGGACCGTAGAATAGACAAGAATGTGATCAGGTTACCAAGGTTACAGGTTACTCCGAATTCAACCACTAAGGTCTCAATCTCCTACCTGTGCTTCCCAACTCTCAAGAGAAGTCTTTATAGTCGTAGGTAAAATCCCAAGAGGAACTGCTACCTAATAGAGGATGACTATCCCACAACAAGCATTCACCGAAGTGAAAAGAGTTTTACGATCACTTCCTAAAGGACCTTCACGTATGCTTGATGCTTGCGTTATTCGTCCTTAGACACCTCTATTTATAGCACTCAATAAGATAGGTTGCTTTGGAATAAAGCAACTAATTACTTGTCCCATAAGTTTTGGAAACCCTAAACTTGCAAACCAAGTAAAAGAGATTTATCTCAATTGGAAATCATTAATCATTTATCTGCCAAGTGTTTTGTTAGCTCAAAAACATTTCAAGATAGAGATCCAACAGACCAGAGATAATCTTTATCTTATTGACACATTGAAAATCCTTAGATGGACCACATAATATATTTTTGTGATAATCCAAGTCCAACTAAGAGATAAAGGAGTTCAGAGTTTAACCCGAGTGAAAATCCAGAAGAATATTCACTTGGGATGGTTCACAAACCGTCCATCTGAATCACAGCCAAAAGTATCGATTTTGAGGTTCACGTAGGTACGCGTACAAAATGACACTTTGGAACTCAGGAGAATCTCCGAGTTTCTGTTTCAGGTAAGGTTCGGGAACCGTCCCCCATTCAGATTAGGGTTTAACTGGACCCGCTGGAAGTTCTGGGCTTAACCAGTACTTAGACGTGTTAGACGTCCTCAGCTGTAATCCACTGGACTCTTGCTCAAGAGTACTCCTTTAGATTCACCCATATCCAACAAGTGATTTGCAAGCAAACCATTGCAATGGACAAATGGTATCGAATCTATCTCATGCATTCTTGTAACCTTAGTATTTGCGGGAAAAAACACCAACATAACACATGGTCATGTAGACAAGAACACAATCTCAATCGCTATTAATATCACTACTAAAGTAGTCGACTATTTCAAAAGATAGAGAAAGTAGAATAGAAGAATTTCCATAAAAGTCATAACTCATACTAACTTTTTGTCGATGAAGAATAATTGATGTCTTATTTGTCTTCACAGTCTTCATCTTCAAGGTCTCTACTACTTAGTCTATATCCCAATTCCGAAATCTAAACTCTAGTAGGCTAAATCAAGAATTGTGTTTTGACATCTAAATCTGACAACCAGCTTGACATACCAGAGCTAGTGGGTTTGACCGGACAATGCCCTAACAGTTAAGTCAAAAACCATATTGAGAAACGTATAAAAGCACTAAACCAGGCTGACGTGTTCAAAAACCTTATCCACACGGTTCACGAACCGTCAAAAGTGTTTTTCTGTACAAAAACTCAATCACGCGGAAAATAGTGTTTATCTGCGAAAGAGAGTCACTCAAATCTCAAAATATATCACATTAATGTTTTCTAAAACACAAACACAAACCATAAAGGGACTCTGGGTGTGCAAAATTGTGTGAGATATTTGAGTCAATCCCTTCTTGGTATTCTTATATAAATACCACAATACTTGAGGAATAATCATCCAAGTATTTTCTCTGATATTCTACCCCAATGGAAAAGTATAGCTGTGCCAAAGGCTCTGAAGAGATACAAAGGGAAGAAGAGACTCTGAAGGAAGAAAAAGAATGTCTTGATTTTTATAATCAGCAGCTTGGGGTTTATTCCTTTGATGCTTATGAATATGAAAATCTGGATCAGAATGTACAAATATCATCTGATATTGTCTTTCGATTCTTCATAGATTATGAAGCCATGAAATCCAACACAATGGCTACTACAAGAAAGAATGTTTTGCTCATGTCCCAGTTGGAAGCAGTACAGAATGAGCTTGCTCACATGAAAAGACATATCAAGAATCTTGCTGACAACAAGTGTTGTGAAGTCTGTAATGCCAAGACTAATGGCCAGGCTTCTAGTAGCAATTATAAATAAAGTTGCAAGACAACAACTTTTTGTTTAGATTTCTCTTTCTTAGTAGATCAGATTAGTTGATTCCTTGTGAGAACTTGTTCTTACTTTTGCCTAAGGAATATAAACTATATCTAAAAGTAGTTTGCATTTTCATGCTTTTTAGAGTTTTTCAGCATGTACTACTTTATTTCATTAATAAAAGTTATTTTAAGATGATTATTAATGATGTTTGCAATACTTGATTTGTATACCTCAATCTTATTGCAACACATAACTTTTTCCATTACCTCGGTAGTGATGCAAAGTTATGTCTATTTACAAAAGTTATGCTTTTTCTCACGATCAAGAAACTTTTGATTGTATGATTTTTAGGTTTTCACAAACTCGGAATCATATACTCTTTTCCAAAAATTTGGCTAAGGGAAAGAGATTATAAACAAAGGAATACTGGATAACATTAAAATTGTTCTGTCCATGTTGGACTTTTGTTCTTTATTGAATAACACCACATGGGGGAGAGTTCTTAACTGAACTTGCGCTTAATAACAAATATTTTTGGGGAGCGTGGTTGTGGAATATTAGGAGAAAAGTGTATCTATATTTCTCCAAAAGATGAGAACTCAGGAATCTTCGTTCAGATCTCCTAGTTATACCATCTTAAACTTGATATGCGAGTACTTAGCTTAACCTATTTCATAAGTTTATGAAACCCTAGTCTCGAACTACTTTGTCGTATTTTTGTGACAAATAGGGGGAGAATACATATGGTTCTTGTTCTTGTGGTGCATAACCATAGGGGGAGAACATCATGTGCTTACTTGCTGTACTTTTCTCAGAGTATCAAGTAAGGGGGGAGTAATTAAAGCTGAGAAGAAGCTTCATATCAGGAATGAGTAGAATCACTTTAAAAGTTTTGATACACAGACTTTAAAGTTTGCTCAGATTCTTACTCTTTGCACAAACAACATGTGGGATTAGCATATTAACCCATGTAAGCTTGAGCATACCTTCGTGGTTGTTTGAGATGGATATGTTGTAGGTGCTGTCTACGAATTCATCAACAAGAGTTAAACGAACACATCAAGACTCAAAGGAGAAGTTGAAGAATTCAAGAAATCAAGATACATCTGGTTAGTACTTAATTGTATATCTTTTGAATCCATATGTAAATTGGTTTTGTCACTAAAATTGACAAAGGGAGAGATTGTTAGGGCATTGTCCGGTCAAACCCACTAGCGTTGGTATGTCAAGCTGGTTGTCAGTTTCAGGTGTCAAAACACAATTCTTGATTTAGCCTACTAGAGTTTAGATTTCAGAATTGGGATATGACAAAGTAGTAGAGACCTTGAAGACGAAGACTGTGAAGCCAAAGAAGACATAAATTATTCTTGATCGACAAAAGGTTAGTAGGAGTTATGACTTTTATGGAAATTCTTCTATTATACTTATTCTATCTTTCGAAATAGTCGGCTACTTTAGTAGAAATACTAATAGCGATTGAGATCGTGTTCTTGTCTACATGACCATGTGTCATGTTGGTACTTGTTCCTACGAATACCAAGGTTACAAGAATGCATGAGATAAATTCAATACCATTTGTCCATTGCAATGGTTTGCTTGCAAATCACTTGTTGGATATTGGTGAATCTAAAGGAGTATTCTTGAGCAAGAGTCCGGTGGATTATAGCTGAGGGCGTCTAACACGTCTAAAACCTGGCCCAGTCCAGAACTTCCAGCGGATCCAAGTTAAACCCTAATATGGAAAACGACGGTACCCGAACCGTACGGTGAACAGTGACTTGGGAATTTTTTCTGAGTTCCAAATCCTCAATTTGTACGCGTACTAGTACGTGAACCTCAGATTCGATGCATTTGGTCGTGATTCAGATGGACGGTTTGCGAACCGGCCAAAGTGTATATTCTCTGAGATTTTCACACGGGTTAAACTCTGACTCCTTTATCTCTTAGTTGGACTTGGTTATCACGAAATATCTTATGTGGTCCATCTAACGGTTCTCAATGTGTCAATAAGATAAAGGTTATCTCTGGTCTGTTGGATATCATTCTTGAAGTGTTTTTGAGCTAACAAAACACTTGGCAGATAAATGATAAAATTTTCCAATTGGCTAACAAAACACTTGTAAGTAGATTTCCGTATGACCTGGAGCAAACCGAAGGAATTCACTTTGTGTATGTCAAATTGATAGAGGACAGTTCAAACATACAGTTGATGTTGCAAAGCCAAAATTATTGACATAAGCCTTTAACAGCGGTTAAAGCAACTCCTAGGCCCGTAAAGGACGTCAGCTAGGGGAATCAAGTGTGTGACGATCTGTGGGGGATCTAGAGACGTAAGGAGTGCGACAGTAGCCAGTTCGCTTGGAGGGTTGTGCTAGGGCATTGTCCGGTCAAACCCACTAGCGTTGGTATGTCAAGCTAGTTGTCAGTTTTAGGTGTCAAAACTCAATTCTTGATTTAGCCTACTAGAGTTTAGATTTCGGAATTGGGATATAGACAAAGTAGTAAAGACCTTGAAGACGAAGACTGTGAAGACAAAGAAGACATCAATTATTCTTCATCGACAAAAGGTTAGTAGGAGTTATGACTTTATGGATATTCTTCTATTCTACTTTATCTATTCTTTCGAAATATAGTCGACTACTTTAGTAGTGATAATAGCGATTGAGATCGTATTCTTGTGTAACGTGGCCTTGTGTCATGACCAGTGTTTGTTCC
>JAJJMA010113490.1:0-14422 GCA_023529015.1 Papaver nudicaule | reverse complement strand
ACATTCGGCCTCTAAAAGGAAACTATCGTGGGGGCCGAATGTACATTCGGCCCCTAATATGATGTAGAAATAGAAGCCGAATGCTAATTCGGCTTCTATTAGTGTGAGATGTTGCAGGCCGAATGTTTAATAATATCAAAAAAGAGTGGTTGTGTTCAAAAATAGATCCGTTGGAGTTCAAAAATAGATCCGTTGGGTACTCATCTTTATAAATAGACTCTTTCACAAACATTCATTTTCATAGATAAATCTTCTGCTCAAACCTTCTTCCTAAACCTTCTTCTTCCCAAACCTTTATCTCAATCAATCTACAATGTCAAGCTCATCGTCAAATGAATCCAGGAGGCCAACTCGGTCACCACAAGAGATACTATCTTTACTACGCAAACCAAATGAATCAATCTCAACACCTCCTCCAGCATCTCCTCCTCGTAGACGTTATCGAAACATGACTGATAAGTTTGTTCATCAGTATTACTATACGTGTTCTTCATCTCAAAAACCATTATCTCCTCCTCCATCAACACGAATCAAACCAAGCTTCACTCCATTTACGTTGGAAGAAGATCTACGTCTTTGTAAAGACGTGATCCACTATTATGGATTACAAAAAGTCGTGGGGATGTCATGTGGAGCTCCCTGTTTAATTATATCGAACAAGACTTCAAATTTCAAAACCAATATGTGCGCGATGCAAGAGGCCTCTCAGAACGATGGTGGAAAATACGTCAAAACGTTCATGATTTTATGCACTTGGGGAGATTGGCCCGAGATTTTCTTGGGAAAGATGTTACGGAGGATGAAGTTTATGCCAGGACTTTAAAGGTATGGAAAGAAAGTAAAGGAAAGGAATTCGAGTACGAAGCACATTACCATGAGCTAAAGGATTTTCTCAAAACCTTCGAAGTATTATGAATCCTTTGTTTTGTTTTGAAACTTTAAACTCTTAATCTATGTATGCAATGCTTTGTTATGTGGTTATGTTATTTGTTATGTTTAGGAATCAATCTGCAGGTCACATTCGGCCTTTAAAAGGAAACTATCGTGGGGGCCGAATATATATTCGGCCCCTAAAATACCTAGATTTTAGAGGCCGAATGTACACTGAGTTTCAATAATTTTTACACCCCAACATTCGGCCTCTAAAAAAATTTATCTTGAGGGCCGAATAAACATTCGGCCCCTAATGATGTAGAATTAGAAGCCGAATGTTTAATAATATCAAAAAAGAATTGTTGTGTTCAAAAATAGATCCGTTGGAGTTCGAAAATAAATCCATTGGAGTTCAAGAATAGATCCGTTGGGGCTCCTCTATATAACGTTTTGACACAACTTCTAAAGGTTGTTATACCAATTTATTTTTCAAGTTTTTTGCTATTCCAAAATGGCGAGGAATTATACCCACATAGAAGATCTTGGGATTACTTATTCTTTCATGCGTGAATCATTGAATGGCTTGATGGGTGTTGTGGTACCTGGACAAGCGCCGTTTTGGAACCGTGTTTTTGATGTGTTCGTGAGTGCTACGAATAATCCGAATGATAGAGATGAAAATGAAATTAGAACTCGGTGGAACCACATTAGCGGAGAAATAGCTGAGTTCGTCCGAATTAGGAGAGCAATGGCCCAAAGCAATAGAGGTGTATCACGCGAAGAAGTTTTCAATCTAGCTCGGCAGCGATATTACCTTATCCATCACCGAGAATTCAAGTTTGTTGAATGTTATGAAAGATTGAGGGCGGTCAATGAATTAGTTTGGTGAAATGTTTGGAAGCGTTCAATAATAGTTTGGTTTACTTATTATTATTGTTGTATTTTCATCTTTGCATTGTGGTTGTCTACGTTCTTTACCGTTTAATATATTCGGCTTCTATTTTTAAACTATCGTGAGGGC
Organism: Papaver nudicaule; assembly: GCA_023529015.1. Lineage (NCBI taxonomy): Eukaryota > Viridiplantae > Streptophyta > Magnoliopsida > Ranunculales > Papaveraceae > Papaver > Papaver nudicaule. The sequence goes on along the minus strand of JAJJMA010113490.1, from coordinate 12,528 downwards.
CGAATGTACATTCGGCCTCCATATCTGTTTCTTTTGAAAGCCGAATAATACCCTCCTTACCTACACATACCAACCATATATTACTCAATTTATTCGGCCCCTAAAAGGAAACTATCGTGGGGGCCGAATGAAAATACCCAGATTTTACAGGCCGAATGTTACACTGAGGTTCAATAATTTTTTAACCCCAACATTCGGCCTCTATAAAAATTTATCGTGAGGGCCGAATGTACATTCGGCCCCTAATATGATGTAGAAATATAAGCCGAATGCTAATTCGGCTTCTATTAGTGTGAGATGTTGCAGGCCGAATGTGGATTCGGCCTCTATTTAGAAGCCGAATAATTAATAATATCAAAAAAAGAATGGAAACTATGGAAAGGAGAAACGTTTAAATACGAACAACACTACCATCCAAGCATGGAAATGCATCCAAACAAAATAAATTCCGGCAAAAAAGTGCATTTCGTGTGAGCCGAATGTACCAAAAAAGGAATTGCATCCAAACCAAACAAAAAACAACAAGAACATTCGGGAAAACGTAGTAGGTTAACCCAAGTCGGTGACCATCTCCTCGATTCCTTGAACTTCTTCAAATCCGACCGTCGTTTCTACTTCTTCAATGTAAGAGTGCATTTCAATCAAATCATCATCATCCAAGTCTTCATTATCACTATCTGATACGTTACATTGAGGGATGCCTTGCTCCATGTGGTAAGCGGTCCATGCATCAATTCCCGTCTTGTATTTGTTATACCAATCACATGAGTAGCTTCTCTCTACGTTTTCCCAAAAGCTATGGGGATGAAATGGAGGTAGTGGGCAACTAGGTTGTAGCTTGAGACCAATAAAATGACATATTCCAACATGCCCGATGAAAAGTCTCCTATCATTCACATTGGCATCGCAAGGAGACTTAAGCGGTACATAAGTTTGACTCAAAGCAAAGGAGTAGAAATGTACCACGCAATTGAATGCCTCCGCTATAAGGAACCCGCATATTAGAAAATCCATCCAATGTCCATCTTCGATTCTAGGGCCTCCACGTAGTCTCCTTCGAAATTGTATAAATTCCTCATTTGTACCCGCTACTCCCTTAATGCCATCCTTCATCATTTCCTTGTAGAAATCCCGGTTGTTGCATAGTGTGAGGTCTAACCTCTCTCGAATGTAGTTGCATTGATGCCAACCGGATGTCGGAGAAGCCGCGAATGGACCTAGTTGCTCGCCCGTTACATGATACCCACAATTGCCATCTCCTTCAACATCTTCCATGCTTATAATATAAGGTCGGATGATCTCGGGAAGGTCCTCCATGTAGTTGTCATATATCATGTTGAATTTCCTACAAAGATTACCCGACTTATCCTTTGGTGCCGAAAATTTTCCAAATGCATGTTTTGTCTTGCGAGTTATTTCCTTCTCTTGTGGTGTCGCCATCTTCTTACCCTTGCCTTTCTCTATTTCCAAGGTAGGTTGCTTGGGAGACGGTGGAGTAGGAACAAATACATTCTTGGGGATGATGTCTTTTAGAGTCCACTTCTTGTTGTAACTAGGTTGTGTGCTAGGTGTCTTACTCCCCTTATTGTTGCCATTTTCCACGCTTTATGGAGCTTTGTTTGCCCGGCTCCTCTTCCTTGAGCTCAACACACTATCTCTATCTTGTACCGGCATCCCCAACTTCTCCATTTCCTTCCTCTCCTCCTCATACTTTGCATTGTGGTACTCAATACCGGAAGGATTTCTTTTTGTGTAATCTTTAGACGCTTGCAAATTGTGAGCTTTAGTTGCCTTCCTCGTCATACTTTGCTTCGACCTACCCTTTCCCGGCCTAAGCTCCGGTTCTTCCAATCCCTCCTCGGTGTATGGCTCCACGATCGGTATCAACTCGTGCAATAGAATTTGCCCTTGCGCCCGGTTACTTCGCTTGTACTTCTCAATTAGCCTTTTTCCAACATCCGTCTCCTCCAAGGGTTCGTCGGGATCATCGGTTGGACGAGGAACAAAGCTTAATTACTTCCAATGTGGATCAATATCCTCAAAAGGTATGAGATCGGGGTCTTCGTAGTTGGCCATGATATGTCGACATGGAAGTCCCATCGATTCCATCAACATGCAATTACATTCATCGCCCGGTTGGATGTTGTGTTTATCCTTTTTCTTTCTCTCTTTCATCAATATCTCGATGCATAGATGTGAGACGTTATGAGTAAGGCCGCGGAGCATCTTGTGGTCCCCATAAGTTTGGTGTTGCATCATCCTATTCCATTCAAAATCTTCAAGGATCCTCCTAACATCACATGTGAAATACTCATTGATTGAATCGAAGACGGAGACGAACGAGTCGATACACCCAAATAAGTTCTTCTTCAATCGGTAATGAGACGCCTCCACCATGCTTGTGGCTCGGTTCCTGAAGTGTTTGTGTTCATTCGTGAAAGCGTAAACAAACCGTATTGCATGATGATCCAACAATTCTTTCTTCAAATACTTAATGACTTCCTCGAACTGTACGCTCCAACGATCAACAAACAATTCATACCTTGAGTTATATATTCCACGGGTCGGTGAAAAAACCAAATTATCCCACTCTTCCGAAAATAATCTAAACATTTCTTCATTCGCTTCAAACTTAGCAAGGAACTCCTTTTCCAAAGGCTCTCGTTGATCTTCCGGTGTCTTTTTAATCTTCTGAATTTCACCCATCTTGATAGGTTGTATTATCGGTTGGCACTTTTTCTTGACACAATTCCAAATGTGATAGGTGCAAAGGAAGTTCACGGCGTCGGGAAATACCTTTCTTATAGCCGCCATCAATGCATCTTCATGGTCGGTCACAAATACCTTGGGAAGCACTTCCGGATCGTAGAGCATCTTACATTCGTCCAATGCCCATTCATAACTCTCGGTCGTCTCGTCATTCATAAAAACAAATGCCACCGTGAATGGTGCCTTTGTCGACGTATGACAAACTATGTTCAACAAGGGCATTTGATACCTATTGGTTTTGTAAGTGTAGTCCAACAAAAGAACTTCTGGAGAGCATAAGGCCAATTGGACCATTGCCGGGTGGGCAATGAATAAGTTCCTCACTCTTTTCTTGTCATCCAAATCCTTCTTGACCGTGTAGTTGTGTTGCTCAAATAACCACATCAATTGTTTAATCACACCCCTACCTTGGCAACCCCTCCTTTTAATTGTAGCTCTTGCATTGTATACTTGTTTCAAGGTACTCTTGTTCTCCGGGTTATCCTTTTTCAACTTCCCTAGTATTTTTATGGGAGGGACACGTAATTCCGACAACGTCTCGATTTCCTTGTACTCATTTGGTTTGAATGCTCCGGCTTTGTAGTGTCCGTGAAGGTCATGTGGACGTTCGTGATTATGACGGCAATCCATGTTTGGATTCATATGCCACAATTCTTCGGTACGGTTATAGTTAAAAACTACCTTGAAAGGGCAATTCGCTTTCCTTGTCATTGTCTTGTACCTTTTATCCGTCTTCCCGGGCTTTCGAACTTGTTTCTTCGTGTGTCTTCTCACCAAGGTGCTTAACCCACTCCTCTCACAAACCATCACTAACCGTCATTCCTTGCTTTCCCTACCTTTTACGAGCACGCCCATTATTCTCTTTGCATGTTCTACGATCCAATCTCGGCATTCGTCTCTATGTTTCCAAGTCTACATAATCAAATCGAAACAACTAAGAATTTGAAATACAATGGGGTTGACTAAAAGAGAAGAGCGAGGTAAAAAAAACCTACCAAACCGAGAAAAGGTAGATAATGATCTTTAGTATCTTCGTGAATGGTTTGTAAGGGATCCACATCTTCGGCGGTTGTTTCAATACCACCCGGAACAACCTACAAGAGAGAAACACATGTAAGCATGCAACATTCGGCCTTCAAATGTTAGTAGCCGAATCCACATTCGGCTTTTATTCTGGCTCATCGTGCCAGCCGAATTAACATTCGGCTGGCACGATAACTAATGTTAGAAGCCGAATGTACATTCCGCTGGTAAACTATACAAGCCGAATTAACATTCGGCCCCTATTATGAGAGCTTGTGCCAGCCGAATGTTACGCTGTAAAATAAGAATTCAAGTTCTTATTCAGCTGCCTACATTCGGCCTCTATTAGTACTTAGGTTACCAGCCGAATTCAGATTCGGCTGCTAAAGTTTAGAGGCCGAATGTGTCAATATATTTCGAAAAAAATCAACATTCGGCCCCTATTATGGCAGCCGAACTGTTCTTCGTCTTGAACATTCGGCTGCCATAATAGGGGCCGAATATGGCGCTGATGAGACATAAAATCTCACCTTTAGCTCGATTTCGGCCATAAAACATGATTTTGAAGTATACCTGTGTATTTGAAGCAATGGGTTCATCATATAAGTGCTCATCTTCAGGATTTGGGACAAAAAATCATCGAAATCGTTGTTTTCTTGAGTTTCCGGTAAAACGTTTCGTGACGATGAAGATTCTCCCATAACCGGATTTCTCGCAACGATCATCGTATGTTTGTTACGTGGAGGTTCATCAATGTTATCCCCCCCAAACATTTCACAAAACACACAAACAAAACAAGAATCACACCAAAAACCCAATTTTTTTTTTTCCCTCTTTTTCTTCCCTCTCCACACAAAAATCCTCCCCAAAATCTGATTTTCTCTCACCTAAATTATCTAAAACCTTAATTATATAGTTAACTCTTATCTTATTATTAGTCTAATCTAATGATTAAGACTAATCATGTGAGGGGTAGTTTAGTATTTAAAAAAGTTGGAAAACTAAAGGGGTCCCAAAAATTACTAAGGGGAGCGACGGCGGGAGGGCTTGTAGAATTGTTGGAGGGCTCAAAGCATGTTTCTTTTATTTTATCGCAAGCAAGGTACGAGACTAGGATATCCCCGTTTGACTATTTGGCCCAAGCCCGATTAATAGGTGTCTGACTAAAGGTTAGCCCAGGCCTGAAACCTTGCGGTCAAAAGACACGAAATATCTCGTATGCAGTTAAGTTTTTACTTTTTACCGCTTAGTTTAGTTTGGTTTCACCTATTTACCACCCACATTTTCACTCTTTCCCACCCCACATCACAATTGAAAAAAAATAATCACTTTTCAATTCTACTTTCTTCTATTTACCACCTACAAAAGTAAATAAGGTTTGACTTTGACTAGTATTTGTCTTCTTCTTCTATGGTTACTCTTCTACTTTCATTAATAAACCATAGAAAACCAATAACTTTGAAAACCCTAGGTTAGATTATGTTTATTTAATTATAGTACACCAATTTTTAACTAGTCGTGTAGGTTTTTTCATTAAATTTATTGAGACAATAACGAATAAACTGAAGATGGTTTAGAGGTAAGTAAGTGATAACAATTGATTTTTTTTCTCCCTTAAATTTTCGACGAACTAGTCTTCGTGATCTGAACGACCACAACACAGGCTAGTCTTCAGCATCTGAACGACCACAACATAGGTTAGTCTTCAAAACCTGGACGACTATGAGTAATAGTTGTAGTCCTGGAGTGAACGACCTTGTTTAACCGTGGTAGTCATATCCTGGACGACTACAATCCAAATAAGCCGTTCATATTTCAACAACATTCTTCTTCTTGTAGGCATAAATCAGCATTTGAGAGGAGAATGGAGGTCGGTCTTTTTGTGGAAGATTTTATTTCTGTTGCTCGATTGAGGAAGAAAACAGTTGGGTTTTTCTTAGGTTTAGGTTTTTATGTTTTTGGTGGGGTGGAATAATTAATGGGTGTGAATTGTAAAGTCAATGGGGTGGGAAATAGGAGTTTTACAATTTTTTGTGGGTGGTAATTAGGAAAACATAGATGGGATTTTAGGTGGGTGGGAAAGAGTGAGAGTGTGGGTGGTAAATAGGTGAAACCTTTAGTTTTAACAAGGCATAGTAAGAACCACTTACCATCCCCGCACCCGGTATGCACATCAGGATATTAGTTGTATACAGTACTATCTACTTCTCATGTTTGGTCGTACCAGACTACCAGGACAATTACAGGTTCTCTCGAAAGAGTGACTACCTTTGACAACACACTAAAAAATCCTCTTCTGAACGAACTAAACATATTGGAGTAGTGCACGCTAAACTCGGAGAGCACAGTTTCTGGAGATGCACATTGGAATATCACAACAATGTCTGTCTGGGGTCTTATAGTAGGAATCGAAATGCTAGAATTTTCCCTAACAAGTGTCTTCTTTTTTTGAAAAATATTATGAAAAATAAGTATGTACAAAAGCAAAAAAACTCACAGGGAATCAAAGGAGAAAAAGAAAAAAAAAAAGCAATGCCAAACTCAGCTCAGCAAACCGAACAAAGCAGATCCCAAATTGATAATTGTCTCTCAATGTGTCTTATTACCTGGAGCACAACTTCCTCTTCAGTTTGGCATCTACCTCCGTAAAGCCTAGAAATTCTATCTTTGTTCTACCATACTCCATCAATAAACTCAAGGGAGATCAGTTATTGATCTTCTAAGCATCCATCATTGAGGTGACATCTTTAGGCGTTGTAAAGGAGAAGGGAGGTTTACACTCGAGAGAAAATCAAGTCCTTTGCTATCATACAAGGTCGACAGATATGAAAAGAATCCTGGCTAAAAAGAAGACTAAGGAATACGCTGATTTGGTTCAAGTTGCTGGTGTTTTGGTGGGAGATCACAACGGATTAAATGGTTGAGAAATTTCTATCGTGGAACATTTGTGGGATTAAGTACGATTGTGACAAGCAAATTGCTGTAAGAGATCTTATTTCTACGCACAATGCTCAGTTTGTATGTTACAAGAAACCAAAACGATGTGTATTACACTACACCTTGGTTTGTTAGGCATGCAGCTTTGGTACGATGCATATTTTGATTGGCGTTATATCTCTTAGCAAGGAATTCAAGGAAACGGTGGTGGTCAACTGACCATATGGTATACGAATAAGGTTGAATTGATAAGCGAGAAGATGAGGGTTAGCTCTATTGGTACTATACTGAAGTTAATTTAAGGACTCAGGAATTTTATTTGTTTTGATTAACGTTTACTCACCTTGCGACCATAGTCCATAGAAGAAATGGCCAAAGGTTTTCCAACTAAGAGCGCAGCGGGTACAATAAAAAACAACAAGATCAAACAAAACAGTGATCATATACTAATCACTTTCTTCGTCTTCCTCTTCATCGTCACCGTCATAAGATCCATCCCCATCACTTGCTTCATCTTCACCTCCACCATCCTCATGCTCCTCCACATGATCATGACCTTTCACTGCATACAACCAAGGTCCATAGCCTCTCTTACCTTCGTCCTCCTCTAAGGCTTCAGCACCAACTACCACGCGTGATGGTGCTGCTTCTTCATAAACACCACTGTTATCTACATAGCTAATAATACACTTCTCATCGACGGGTACGTTTGCTAACTCATCGTTGACACAACAATCTCTAGAGTGTCCTATGATGCCACATCTATAGCATAATATCATAGGCAAATTTTCATATCTAAAAGGCACCCAAAGGACATCATTTTCATCGGCATTCCTAGATATGCATAGCCAAAAACCAGTAGCAAGTCTCTTTGTCACATCAACGATAACCCTAATTCTCAAACACTTGTACCTCTTTCTTTTCCTCTCGCAATTGTCAACTTCTAAGACTTCATATCCACTGATTTCACCAACTTTGAGACCAAAGTCTTCTGTGATAATGGCACCGGGTATATTATGAGCTTGAATCCAAAATGGACAAGTAGTGAACTCCATGTTTGAAAGAGGTACATGAGGACTACACCACTCTTTTAAAAGAAGTACATACTGGTTTTCAAAAAGTAACCATGGTGTTGAATCCATAACCTGATTCACTACACCATTTGGGGGGGTTTCCAACATACTATAAGTGCTGCTAAAAATTCAGGCTGATTTATTGCAACACAAATACAGTGTTAAGAATCCTATGTTGCAAATGTGCTGGGGGGTGTTTGCAGCACTCTATTTGTGTTGTTTTAATTAATTAAAACAACACAAATAAGTGCTGCTTTAATTCAGCAACACTTCTTTTAAATTACCCTGAAACGACATGTGGCACCGAGCTGGCGACATACGTGGCACCGCCTGCCAACAATGCACGACAGGTGTCAAAGAGCTGAACCAACCAATTAACGACACGTGTCAGAGAGATATCCAACAAATGGACGACATGTGTCGATCAGCAAGCCAATAAACGGACGACACGTGTCAGAAAGCTGACCAATAAATTGCCGACACGTGGCTGTCTAAAAACCAATAAAAGGATGACACGTGTCAGAGAGCTGGCCAACCAATAGACAACACGTGTCAGGAAGCTATCCAATAAATGGTCTACACGTGTCAAAAATCTGGCCAATAAATGATAAACACGTGGCAACCTGCGAACTAATGAATGGATGACATGTGGCAGACAATTGGCCAACTGCTGTACGACACGTGTCTCCGAGCTATCCAATGACTGGAAGGCACGTGTCATCGTGGAAACCAATTAATGGATGTCACGTGTCGTAGTGCAGACCATTGAACGGAAGACACGTGTCTCCGAGCTGTCCAACACAAAGATGACATCTGTCACCGGGATTTATGTCAGTTCTGTTACCGGATGTCAGTCCGGTAACCGGAGGGTGCCAGATTCTGGTCACCTGGAAATTCAAATATGCAATTTTCATTTCAAAATATGCAATTTTCATTCACAAAAAGTCTGGTTCAAAACCATTTACATTTCTCATTTGATTCCATTTACATTCACAAAAAGTATACTTTATACTTGTATACGCAAGCAGACTACCTAAGCTGCTGCACAAAAGAGCAAGCAGACTACCTAAGCTGCTGCACAAAAGAGTATATCTAAGCAAACAGACTACCTAAGCTGCTGCACAAAAGAGTATATATAAGCAAACAGACCTGCTGCACAAAAGAGCAAGCAGACTACCTAAGCTGCTGCACAAAAGAGTATTATAAGCAGAAGTACCTAATCAACCAAAGGGGGCAGGAACTCCATGCGCGACACTGGCCAAACAACCCATTCACCTAGCTGAAGATCCCCAAGAAAATTTTTATCATCACCTTGAGGACGGTCAGGTATAGGGCAGTTTGGGTCAAAAACTTCTTCAACTCGAATCTTTCGCTCATCTTGGTAGAGTTTAAGGTTGTGGCAGAACTCTCCTTCTTTACCATAAATGACAACCCCTGTAGCCACAGTTTTTCTCTTTCGATTGAAGAGGTGCACCATTTGACAGTCACTATTGGGATCCTCAAAACCAATAATTCCTGGGACCACTGGAATTCTGTCAGCTGAAGCAGTTTCATTGCTGTTGCTGCTGTTGCTGTTGCTGTTGCTGCTGTTGCTGCTGTTGCTGCTGCTGCTGCTGTTGTTGGAGAGGAATTTTTGTAGCATGGGTTGAAGGGATTGTAACACCATCTGAGAAACTAATTGGCTTTGCACCATTACATTATGTTGGTTGTCCTGTGTTGGTGTTGGTGGTGTTGTTGCTGTTGCTGTTGCTTTGGCAGCCATGACTGCTGTGGCAAGGCTGACACGCAGCGCCTGCTTCTTGGTGAGATGAGAGGGGTAACCAGTCAAAACCTCAGCACTTTGATCACCCAGATCAGTAGTAGCTTTGAACCCATCAGCTTGAGCCTGAAGATACAATAGACAAGCAATACATATGAGTAGGTGACCAGTTTAGAAAGCACTACATTCCAACTTTGTAGGGTTTTACAGATTGCATAATGTATTAACAGAACAGTACTTACCATCTTATGCACTTTGTTTGCAAAAGTTTGGCGACCAGACTTGTGTTTCCTAATTCTCTTTAGTGCACTCAACCTGGCTTTTGCACGTCTTTCTGCGGCACCATTTTTCATTTCATTCATCACAAACCCTTTCCACCATTCCTCTTTGTGATAATAAGCAGGGCGTGCAGCCAACATCTCTTCCAGTGTGGTCTTTCCTTTGAGGTGTTGTCTTAGGGTAGTTTTGAAGTTTCGAAGCTTTGGCGCAAATTCACTCACTACCACAGGCTTCATGAGTTCACTTGGAACAAGGAACTCAAACTCAAGCTGCAACAAACAAGTTCTGAATGTCAATAATCATACAGCAATCTATTTTACATTCAAAAATCGAATATCAAATAGAAGCAAAAACTGAATTAGAGCAGAATATTACCATCAAAGCATTCCACACATCTTCTACATAGTTGTCCGGCATTTGCCTCCAATCTGGAACAGATATTGGGCAATAAGTACGGACAAGATCACCCATACGAGTTGCCATCTTGTCTGCATTGGGACCTATTCGAGAACCAAACTCATCCACTTCTACCAACAACTTAGGTGCAATATTTTCCTCAACTACAGGTTCAACAGTTGAAGAACCAGTTGTTTGTTGTGAGCAAACAAAAGGTTGCTCAGCTGAAGGACCAGGAGAAGAACCAGGATATTGAACCTGCACCAAAACAAGACCAAAAATCAGTTTCATCACTCCATTGAAACTTCCATTGAAACACTCAAACACAAACACAAACTCAATCAGTTGACTTACATCAGCTTCCATTCTTTACTTTGAGATTCCCCTGCAAACACCAAACAAAGCAGAAAATCAAAAACCATTCAAACAAAAATCAAACAAAATCAAAAACACAAAAGACTGGTTTATTACCTTGAGATTAAGAGATTCCCCTGCAAACATGAAATAAAGAAAGTATCAGAAATCATTCAAACAAAAAAACATACAAAAATCAAACAAAAAAACAAACAAAAATCAAATAAAAATCAAAAACCCCAGAGTGAGACTGGTTTATTACCTTGAGACTGAGAGTGACAGATTCCCCTGAAAACATGAAACAAAAAAGGAATCAAAACCCTAATTTCAAACAAAATTTAGAACGATTGAAAAAAAATGAAACAAAAATCACTGGTTTATTACCTTTGAAAGCTTGAGAGATTCCTGCAAACAACAAACAAATATTAGTAGAACCCTAATTTCTGAAAACCAAAAAGCAAATATAAAACCCTAATTTCTAACAACAAACTGAAAATCAAAAAGAATGAAATAATACCTTAGGGGGTTTGTAGATCTGAAGCAAAAACTCGATTAGGGTTTGTAGATTGAAGCTCAACAACTCTAGCTTAGGGTTTGATAGTTGATTTTTGATAGTTGATTTTTCAAACTCGAGAAAAATCAAAAAGCAAAAATCCAAATAAAAACCCTATAGCTAGTTTGGGATGTTACAACTCTGTTTTAAAGGAGAGATTAGATTAATTTGGGGGGGATTTTGAGTAGATTTCGAAATTTAGAGGTGACATTTTTCTCTGAAATTTGGAGCCAAATTTGTGAGATTCTTGAATCTCTGAAGTTTGGGTAGTTTAAGAGAGAAAAGATTTGTCATCTTCTCTGAATTTTGGGAGGGAATCGGAGCGGGAGAAATTTTGGGTAGGTAGGGTTTTTTGTTTTCAGAGAAAGGGGGGAAATTTTTGTGGTGTTTGTGAGATTTGTTTTTTGACTGGATAGAGTTGAAATTTTTGTGGTGTTTGGATAAGAGTGGAAATCCTGTTGGACGGTGAGAGATTGGGGGGTTGACTGGATTATCAACGGTGGAGAATGAGTTGAATGCTCATACGGATTGGGGGATGGATGAACGGCTGGTATTCACTCTTAAACTATTTATCAGCGGTGGAGAATCGCTTGGATAGTCATACGGATTGTGTGCTTTCTCAAGCTCGTGTTTTCGTTTTTTTTTCTAATCAACCTTCGATGCGATGAAGAATCCGACTTAGGGGATCAATTTAGTGATAATCTAGCAAACATTAATTGGTTTGGTGTGAACGATACCTAAAGATTTGGTGCTCCAGTAGAAGAATTCGACTTATAACAAGACGTTTTTATGCAAAAATATGAATAAGAACATTCGGTTTAGTGTTTCGATCGAAGAATCCAACTTGTCCCAAGTAGTTTTTAACCAAAATATGATCAATACCTATACATTTGGTGCTTAGACAAAGAATTCGACTCATCATAAGACCTTATGAAGCAATACATCACTAGGTTTGGTATTTCAACTAAGAATCCCACTTATCACAAGTAGTTTTCACATAAGATATGACCAATACGTATACATTTGGTGCTTCGACGAAGAATCCGCCTAGCCAAAAGATGTTACTAAGCAAGATATCTATGGTTTCGGTGCTTCGATGAAGAATTCGACTCTTCATAAGACGTTTCTAACCAGAATATGACCAATACCTATGGTTTCGGTGCCTCGATGAAGAATTCGACTCTTCGGAAGACGTTTCTAACCAGAATATGACCAATACCTATGGTTTCGGTGCCTCGATGAAGAATTCGACTCTTCGGAAGACGTTTCTAACCAGAATATGACCAATACCTATGGTTTCGGTGCCTCGATGAAGAATTCGACTCTTCGGAAGACGTTTCTAACCAGAATATGACCAATACCTATGGTTTCGGTGCCTCGATGAA
>JAJJMA010113473.1:0-10236 GCA_023529015.1 Papaver nudicaule | reverse complement strand
TTGTATTCCTTTTATTCCCGAAACTGTCCTTTAGCCACGCTTCCTGACAGAATAGACCACGCTGTCCGCGTCCAAACTGTGACCTAAAGTCCAAATCAAAGCCTTGTTGTATTGTTTACGGAACAAAATCCCAACAATCACCACCTTTTGTGACGTGAACAAAACCATCGTCTTCAATACACTCTTCCATCAAGAGCCCTTAATCATCTACTACTTTTGTAATGATCAAGCTATCCCCAAGAGGACATCATCACTAGCACGAATCCAAGTTGTCTTGTACTTTGAGCTTGAACCACCACCTAAGCTAAATTCCTTCTTTGCACTTGCACCACCGGAACCGATACTACACACTACGTAAGTCATCTTTCCTCCCTTGCACTTACATCACCGGAATAGCTAAGTCTTGATCTTTTAGCATCACCCCAAACAACTTCTTTATATAATTTATACAAGTTTCTGCAATGACTTGTATAAAACTACTTCGTCGCCATGACCACTCATTATTCCACTCTCGTAGAATATTTTCTTCTTCGACACATGTCTAACACTTGACATTGTTTGAACTGAGCCTTCAAACAATTCCAGACGGATTTCACAACTCCATGAACCAACAATCAAGAGTCATCCTCCATGTAGACAAAACATGCTACAATCTTCATCTGTTGTATATGAACGATTGTCACATAGCACCACCATGATTCAAACATATCATTCCTCTGACAATATTTGCATACGCCAGTAGAAACTTCGAACGATCTTCTCTCACAAAGAAAACATCTTCAACACGAATCATAGTCACATCAAGCAAAGTTGTCGAACCTTTAATGATGTCATCCTAATCTCTATTCGTCCTTGATTTATTCATCATCTTCAGCAATATCATTCTGCTACGAACCAAGAATTTCATTCTCTTGAAACCTCTTGTTCAAATTATCAAATCACTGCCATCTTTATCCACGCTCACCGCACCACTTGTAGGGTTGCCTTACTCCACCTGAGTTAATGTTCCGCACCACCAACTCCACCCACCTTGGGCACCTTACCCAAGGGTCTTGACATCCATAACTATTAGACCACGTGTAGCCCTAGCTCTGATACCATTTGAAGGATCTAACGGACTGCCGGACTCATTGCTTACATCTTTAGATTAGCATGATTGATAATAATACTAGCACGAATATAACGGATACGATAATAGACAATCAACACACGACACAAAGATATTACGTGGTTCACCTACACCTTTGTAGGTTACGTCCACGGCCAAAACCACCCCGAGAATCTTCATTATCATAACAAGTTATTACATCGAGACACTTCATATAATCAACTAGTTATGTAACCCACTAGCGATAAACGACTTAGAAACAACAAGACATATTACGAAGATTTACCTCTTCCTTTGTTCTTCTTCTTCCATAGATCTTCACCACCATGGTTGCTTCAACTTTAGACAAGAACCATGAAGAACCCTATAAACCCTAGATTTCTCCCTTACCCGCTCTCTCTACAAGTCTCACTTCTCACATAGATTTTGCCCCATCACACACCATCGTAGGACACAATAGTTGTGACCCTCTCACCCCTTTACGGAGGGTTGAGCGGTTAAGGATCTACACCATATAAGACCCCTTATATAGTAGTTACATCCTTGCTCCCCAAGTCTTAGAGAACTCCTAAACATAGACTCTTAACTTAATTAGGAAACCCTAAACTTGGAAAACACTTAAACAAACCGTCATACAAGTTTCCTTATCCAAGTAAACCTTGTATTCCTTTTATTCCCGAAACTGTCCTTTAGCCACGCTTCCTGATAGAATAGACCACGCTGTCCGCGTCCAAACTGTGACCTAAAGTCCAAATCTCAGCCTTGTTGTATTGTTTACGGAACAAAATGCCAACACATTTTTGATCTAGCATTGCTAGAGCCATTGGATCAACTAATCTAGTGGTGGAGGTTTTCAATAGAGTTTTTCACTCTAAGGATAAAAACTGAATTTTCATTCAAAACCACCACCACCATTGGATTAGTAGATCTGATGGCTCTAGCAATGCTAGATCAAAAATGCTCTAGCATTGCTAGATCAAAATTTATTTCACAATAGATATCAGTTGTATGAGTTCATAACTTTTTTTTTATCAGCAAAAAATTATGTATTGATCAAAAAGAGAGGGTACAAAGAGACTTGTACCACCCATAGAGTAACAAAAACTGCGAAAGAAAACAACGTACTAGCAACAAGCTAGAGCAGCAAAACTAGAAAGAGGGGAAATAGAGTTGCAGCCAATTATCATTAGTTGCCTCAGTTCAGAACTTATCAGTACCAAATTCATTAGTATGTAGTAGTATTGATTTAGTAATGTCACAGAACTTGATCACCATTGTCGACATCATCCACAATTGTTCTATCGCTTGAATTTTCATAAATTTATCGTCCATCATGCCATTTGACAATATCAATCATGAAACCATTAGTCATATATATTTTGCATCCTATCCTTCAACCAGAAGGCCAAAGACTGAGGCTGCTTTTATTGATTGCCAAAAGAGTGGTGCATTTGTTACTCGATCAAAAAGTAAGGTTGACAATGTTGATACATTTATTTACTATTGGGTATAGAATTTGAGATGGTGGAGTCAACTGATTGAAGTTTATATCAGACATGGTTGCTAAAAATGGCGAAGGGGTTCTCAAGTTTTTCAATTTAAAAGGCATTTTAGAGTTAAAATCATATATTTCTGCAACTTAGTGTTAGGTTCCTCTAATGGTGGTTGTTATTATCCTATTAACAATAATAACCCAAATACTCTGTCAGTATATTCAATGGTCAAATTAGTGAGAATACTTTTATTTGAATTACATGTTCAATTAAATTAAATCTATAAATTTTATATAATTGAAAAGGTAATTAAATGATTTCTACATGAACATCCAACATATAGAATCAAACATCTACTTTCAAGTTCAAGTAAAAGGAAAAAATGATATACAATGCAACTTAAAGTCTTAAAAGGCATAAAGGCAACTAGAAACAAGCAGTTACAAAAGGCCGAAGCACAAATGGCCAAAATCAACAACGGTAACTCAACGTTAACAAGGGTGTCACATAAAAGTTTGCACCATGTGACATAAACATTTTGAGCTTCTGCAAATCCTAAGTGGTGAAGCCCACACACCATTTTGATTTCAACAAATGAGAGTCATTGGATGGCCATAAGGTGTAAAACACGCTGCAAATTTTTGTCAACATAGAATTACTCTAAAAATTAATGGTTAGTACAGTTTGCTTTTAGAAGCCCTCATCAAGAATTGCTTGCAAATGGTTCTTCAATATTTAGTGAGAGGGTTAAATGCAGTTTTTCCAACCAAAACAAAGGTATGACGAAGCTTTCCAACTATTATTTTATTTATTTATTTATTTATTTTTATTTTTGAACATGAAAGGTTATATTAAAGGTTGGACGAAGCCCACTACTTATAAGCCCAGTTAGCTAGGCAAAGAAATAAAGAAAATCTACCCGACCCCATTCCAATGCAGACGAGTTTCAAACTCAAACAGTAACATCTGTTTTTTGCCAAATGAAAATATAAAGATTGTGTTTTGCAGTTGAAGGCTAGGACACAAATATAAGTGTGCAGAACAAATATTGGATGAATAAGGCATGTTGATGTACATTTTGGACAACAGGGGCTCGTGCTCGTGGGGTAAGTGGTAACTAAGCAATTTTATGATCACATACTCGGAAGGCAGGTTTAAGCAGAGAGAAAGTAACTTTCTGTAAGTGTAGCTAATTAGGTGCAAGGAGCAGTGAGGCTTATGAATAGCCTAGACAGTTACTAATGGAGTTCAAAGATAAACACTCGTTCCATCCATCCTGAGCTGATTGTAGTCATGTATGTTTCACGGGCACTAGTCATTGATTATTTACTTCGTCTCCGGTCACATTTATTTTGTGTATCTCATGCCAACAAATAGGATAAGCTGATACAATACCAATGTATACTTATGGTTTATAATGGTAAATGATTGTTTTATTTAATCAGCTGAATCCTATTTCCTAAACTAGTAGAGAGTATCGGCTTTGAGATGGTGGAGCAAACTAAAATAACACCAGAATAAAGAATGAGTCCATACTTAGGCCTGTCAACGGATAAATATCCGTCGGATATTGGGAAATCCGGTTCCGATAGTGTTAAGACTATCGGATATCCGTTATCCGATAATATCCTATAGGATCTGAAAAACCAGTATCGATTCCGATAGTGTTAAGCTATCGGATATCGGATATTTATCCGCTAAAATCCGGTTGCTTAGCAAAAATCTGGAAAAACATCTAAGTAAAGAATTCAAACACATATCATCCCAAAACTGTCTTCAAATTTAAAGTTCAAACATCAAACATGTTATAAATAGTCTTCAGGATTCAACCCACATTCATATTGTCTTGAAACAAACACAAAAAAACAACAATTGCAGACTAAAGCAACTAACTAAGTAAGAACTAAGAAGTAAGAGAAGCAGTCTAGTGACTGGTGTGGTGGTGTCTGGAATTGGCCTGCAGCAAGCCAGCAACAATCTTTGTTTGACCTTTCTTGTTCTCTTCTCTCTCTAGGCATCTCTTTAGATGATTATTCAACCTGGTAGTACCTTTTGCAATTCCTGCTTCAATTATCTTTCCACAATGCTTGCATGTACCTTCTACAACAACCTCTTTCTCATGTTTTTTGTTATACCTTACTACAACAGCCCTAGTAAATTCATTCCACACTTCTGATCTTGTTGCTCTGAGTTGAGACATTTTCCTCCTGAACTGCAAATTAAACCCATTTAGACAGCCATTTTAAGCTATAAGAGATAATTTCACACTCACATACAACTGGAGAAAAAAACTTATTTCAGTTGTCACAACTCACAAGAGATAATCCCTAATTCAGTAATTCTTATGATAATTCCAAATCCTAGATTTCTGAAACCATAACAATACTCCATCAAACCCTAATACCCAAAAATTCATTACCTTAAAAGAACAATTCAAAATCCAAAAAAAAAAAAAAGTTGATTAAAATCCGAACAGCCAAATTCAACTGAAGCAAAATCAAATTCAAGAACTTACAAACATAAAATCATTTTTTACAAACAAAACCCTAACTAAGATAAATCAAACTGATAATGAATCCAGGAACTGTGATTTACAGAGAGGAAGAGGGACTTACAAGAATCTGTGGTGACTGGTGAGAGCGAAGAATCCGAAGATCAAATCTGCTCTGTGATTCTGTGAAGGAGTAGAGAAGAGAAGAGAAGATTAAGAAGATGGTCGATGAATCAGTGTTTGGTTTGTAGTTGTAGAATCAGAACCGCAGAACAGAAGAAGAAGAAGAGAAGAGAAAAAGAAACGGAGGAAGGAGAGAAAAAGAAGATAGGGTTCGAGTTCGATACACCCTATGTGGTGGATATATACCCTGGGAGATGGAATTTACTAGTACATCCCTGGGGTATCGGATATCGGATATTAACGAAACGGATGGGGCTAAATCCGATTCCGATAATGTTAAGGAAAAAAGTCCGATAAGATATCCGATATCCGATCCGTTATCCGTTGTAACGGATAAAATCCTATAGGATATGTCGAATTTCCGGAATCGGATTCCGGATACCGGACAGATATTGACAGGCCTATCCATACTAGTCTTGGTCAGTGTGGATATAAAAACTGGTCTTCTATAATGGGGTTCAGTTGTCACAAAAGCAACGTAGTTCCGTTGGATCAAGTTACTTTCGTACTTGTCATTTAAGCCACTCTTAGTCTTGTTAATTTTGATATTGGATTCTTGCTAATTTTAACTTTTAAACTTATCAATTGACTTGTTCAATTCTCGAAAAAATTCAAAAAAAAAAAAATCATTTTTTAATATCATTTTTTTTTCTTCTCTTACTTCTAACTATTTGGATACACCCTCTGAAGTAAATTTTCGACTTCTGAAAACAAAAAAGTCAAAAATTAGTCTGACAACACAATTTCAAAATGACTTCTTGAGCAGAAAAGTCAACTTTTTTTGAAGCAAAATTTTTTATTTCTGAAATTGACTTCTGCTGAAGTAAAAGAAGTGCTTATGTTTCCAGAAGTCGCGACGTTAAAATTGTGCCATCAATATATATAGAGCAATCGTTCTTGGTCCAACTCACCGGATACAAGTTGGCCTTAGAGCAAGCTTCCGCGAAAAAAATCACAATGAAACAAGTTGTTTAACATATATCGCGCTTTGGGCGTTCAAAGTTTTTTCTACAAACTCGGAGCCACCGATACGTTCCACCACTATTTTTTCATATTGAAAAGGTTTAAATTTAATACTCCTTCCGTCTCACATAAATTGACCTGTTTTTCATTTTTGTCTATTTTTAGGTTAAAATAAAAAACCAACTAGCTAGCTCAATTTATGTAAGACGGGGGTAGGATAATAACCTTGGGTTTTAAGCCAATTTTAAAGGAAAAAAAATTAGCCTTGGATTAGGATAATAAAATCAATGCATTTGAGTTTGGAAATGTAACGTAAAAGATATAATGTTTAGGTGTTGTTAAAAAAATTGTGAAAAAATACCAATTTTAGCTAGTGCAAAGCAAATGTATAAAAACCAAAACCCTCAAGTAAATTGGAACGGAATGAGTAGTATTCTATTGAGAAAAAATAATTAAAAGTTAATTATAAACTGCATTTTTGACATAAAATATATAATAAACATCATCATCAATTTTTTACGTACAAGAGGCATAACTACACTACAAACAAAATTAGCCATTTTGGAGGGAAACAATAAAATCAAAGAAAGGTCAATTATAATCCGAACGTTCCCACCCAGTGAGATCAGTTTCCTCGTATTATTTCACTATATAATGTTGGATTTTTGATAACTATATGACATGAGTGACAAGGGATCCAAACATTTGCATGGGGCTTTTCTTTCAGCAAGTCAAAACAGATGAATTTGGGTTGTTAAGCAACGAGAGATGGGTTTATGATCTTAACGATAGAAATCATCGGTTTCGACTTGCTGAAAGAAAAGCCCCATGAACATTGGCTTCCGTTTAGATGGACAGAAATCTTAACGACTGTACATGCCTGAGGATTTTTTAACATGCCTGTCTATTGTCACAATTAAAAAATTTTAAGCTTACTCTCAAATTGTTGTTTGCATGATTGCAGTCTCTTGAATGTACATATGAAAGAGCTTTCGTGCCCATAGTAATGAGTTATTGACTGGCGGGCGGCTTCAAGTTATTTAGTGTGCATCCATCTTTTATTTGGCACGCACTAGTCATTGGTTATGATTGATAGCAGTTAATCATGTGTTATTTTCTCGCTCTCTGGTCACATCTTTTTTGTGTCTCTATCTCATGCCTACAAATAGGAGAACAACTTATGTGCTCTTGTTAATGTTGCTAAATGATTGTTGTGATTTAATTAGTCAAGTCTTATTTCCCACACCAGTCAACTTAATTAGTCGAGAATGTCAATATTGAGATGGTGGAGTAAACTAAATCAACGTTAAAATAATAGATCTATCAGCTTTCTCAGCATTGATAAATTAGTTATCGGTGGTTAAAGTTTTGTTATTAAGTGGACTGATATTTTTATCCAAAGACCTTGTTTTCTTATTCTATCTCTGAATCTGAACTATGCAGTTTCGGAGCTATGGTCATTTAAGAGCCCATCGCTATATAGATGAGCCAAGTATGACGCTATTACAAGTTACACGAAAGTATGATTCTTAGACGGAATTCTTAGGAACCATTTCAAGGAATCTTAGTCCTAGAGAAAACCCCATCATATTCTGTTGTTTTTGCTACTTTATAATATTTGATGTACTTTTTTTTATTTTGACACGAATATTTGATGTACAGCTTGATCTCTATGTAACCTTGATTTAATACTATTAATAGAAAATGAAGGCTTTAAAAAAACATCTTACATTGGAAAAATCATTAGATATCTTGGAAAAAATTTTGATCTAGTAATGCTAGAGCATTTTTGATCTAACATTGCTAAAGCCACCGGGTCTACCAAACCAATGATGGTAGTGGTTGTTGATGGAAATTCAGTTTTTACCCTTGAAGTGAAAAACTCCGCTGAAAACCACCACCGTTAGATTGGTTGATCCAATAATTCTAGCAATGCTAGATCAAAATTGCTCTAGCACCGCTGGATCAAAATTCTTCTCAGGTACCTTTCCTTTTATTTCACATTTTAAAGTATAACTAAACTTTACCTGGTGCGTGTGGTTAAATCTTCACAGCAAAAACTATTGAATGGCCAAATGCTGATGAGCAAAGGTTAGGGTTTGTCTATTGGTGAGATTTTTGTGGAAAATGTAAAAAGATTACATTTTCTTTCGGATCATTTTTTCCCGCTACTAAGACAGACTATTATATTGGACTCTTCTTGTCTGTTATTAATAATGTTACAAACCGGTTTTTCACTTTCGGTTTTCCGTGGTAACGCGACACTCTCTCAAGGCTTGAATTCATTCTCACTTTGGGTTTTCCGTGTATGGTCATTCCTTAACAAACGTGTAATCACGTTTTTTTTTATCGGTAAATAATATAGTACCGGTGAGTTTCGAACTCAGATCACTAATATTATCACCCGATAATCATACCACTGTACTACGGTGATATCGGTAACCTATAGCACAGTAGCCACACTAACTCTTGCAATATTCGTGAACAGACAGCCATTTGACGTAAAAGAAAAAATGAATTACATGACTGTCGCAGACTCGTAGAGCAGGCATCCACGGATTCTCGAAAGATAGAAACGAAAGATCACTGTGCTGGTTTAGTCATATACTTTGAGCCCATCATCTAGTTGCGGTCCACTCGTTATATAGGTAGTCTCTACCCATAAAAAAGACAAGCCCGGCTAGTCATTTTTTTAATTTTTTTAATTTTTTTTATAGGCAAGCCTCAACAGTCGGCACGAGCCAACCAGGAGGTGTGGATCAGTACATGGATTGATTGTTTTCTTTTACCCACTTAGCAAAAGAGTGAGCAACATAGTTACAAACTCTAGGAACATATTTAAACTTACAAGCAACAAGAGATGAAGAGAAAAACTTAATGTCTTTAAAGATAGCATCCGTATTCTAGTTTCTATCAAAATTGCCAGCAGAAAATTGATTGATGTGGACCAGAGCATCACTTTCCACAATAAGGTGAGTAATTTGCAGCTCCATAGCTTTCTTCAAAAGAGCTCATATAGCACAAGCTTCAATTTCTTCAGGAGACAGGGCTTAACAAGTTATGGCTGCACAAATGATGATTTTTATCAAAGAATCCCTTATAACATAACCTGCACCATTTGCCAGAGAAACAGGGTCAAATGCACCATCAGTATTGCCTTTAAACCATCTAGGAGGAGGAGGCACCCATTTAGCAATATTAATGACATTATTCACAAACCTATGGGGGACATGGTTGGGTTTGTAGTTAGCCATATAGATAGCTCTAGCAATGACAGCACCTTTAGGTTCAACTTTTGATCATTAAATATGATGTTTCTACTACTCCACAGAGACCAAAGGAAGGCGGCAAATAAGGGTTTGAGGTCACTATGAACAACAGTAACAGGATTAACTAGATGAAAATAGAGCCAATCATTCAGGTTGAGTTAAGTATAAGCAACAGTAGAAAGATTAATGGGGGGACTAGCCCAAACATATGAACCAAAAGGATAATTTACAAGAGCATGCATCACATTTTCAGGAGGACCTTTACATTTAGTGAAACTAGTGCAGGTTATGTGCATTCTAATGTCCATATTAATCCTAGTAGGAAGACAATTTCTAGCAGCTTTCTAGAGAAACAATTGTACCATGTAAGCATCCTTGATACCCCAAATACACTTCCAAAGTTTTCTATCTGGACTTGGTCTAAGACCTCTGAGACCCAGATATGCTAAATCTGCCATCCTTTGAAAGCTCCCAAGCCCTCCTGCCAGGAATGGATAACCGGCTCAAGGGAATAGCGACATTCTTCTGGATAGAATAATCATCAAATGGGTGGAAAGCCTGGATATATGGGATCCAGGTTCTGGTAACTTCATTAATAAAATAGGACACCTTCATGGAAGGATCAGCAGGGGTAGAGGGCTTTGGTTTGGCCGAGCCTAAACCAGGAATCCATTTATCACACCAAGGGTTTATAAATTTACCATCACCAACAATCCAGGAGATAAATGG